>NW_020870647.1:68822-73822 GCF_003789085.1 Penaeus vannamei | reverse complement strand
GTTTGTTTTTGTGTTCCTATTTGTGGCGCACGTACGTTTGTTTGCCATGATGTGATATTAAATACACAAATTCTACACGTGTAGTTTAAGGAAAGGGCGAATGACGTCATGTAAATTCTGGAAAGTAACTCGCTTTAAAATAAAAAATCCTGTTTGCGTTTCACTCAATCTTCCCTTTTCTAGTTTGTTCATTACTATCTCGACTCTCCCGATCGCGCCATCTACTTTCCTTATCTTGCTTNTCTCTCTCTCTCGTCTCTCTCTCTCTCTCTTCTCTCTCTCTCTCTCTCTCTCTCTCTCTCTCTCTCTCTCTCTCTCTCTCTCTCTCTCTCTCTCTCTCGCGTCGTCATCACCGCCCACGACCTCACACTTCCGATACCCACACTCCTTCCCTCCCGCCCACCATCCACCCCCACTCCCCAACATCCCACACATCCCACACCCATACTCACCACTCCTTCGCTCCCGCATCCCCGCCCACCGCCCACCAGGTCGCTGTTTGGTGGAATCGCCAGCGCCCACCTTTATTGGCGGGATGGAGGCCATAAAATCACCTAATGGGCCATCTTGCGAGGTGGCCAAGGTAGACCGCAGACAGGGTTAGTGCCGCTCGGACCTCGGGGAAAACCCTGTCACTCTGCCACGAGCTACTGTCGGGTGAGAGAGAATGGGGGGAGAAGGGGGGAGGAAAGAGAGGAGGGAGGGAGGGGAAAAGAGAGAAGAGAGAGAGAGGGAGAAAGAGGAGAGGATAGAGAGAAAGAAAAGAGATAGGGAGGGAGGGAGAGAGGGGAAATAGAGAGAAAGAAAGGAGAGCAAGAAAGAGAGAGAGAGGGAGGGAGGAAAAAAGGGAAGAGAGAGAGAGGGGAGGGAGGGAAAAGAAGGGAAAGGGAGGAGTGTGAGAGAGAAGGAGAAGAGGAGGGAGGAGAGAGCGGAGAGGGAAGGTGAGGAGGAAGGGAAAGAAGGAAAGAAGGTACGAGAGAAAAGGTTTCCTTGAGAAGAAGAGATGAGAAAGAGGGTAAGGAAGAGGAGATAAGAAGATAAGAAAGAGTCAGGAAGGGAAGGAGGAAAAGGGGAGAGAGGGTGATACTTTCACTTCTCTGTCCCCTCCCTTTCAACTCTCTCCCTCTCCTTCTCCTCCTTCCGTTTATATCATCCCATGTCCCTCTCTTCGCCCCCCCCAGCACATTCCCTCTTCTCACTGTCTCTCTCCCCTCTGCCCCCTCTCCTTCCTCCACTCCCTATTTCCCCTCACACATTTGCTTTCCCCTCCCTTCTTTCTTCCTCTATTCCTGTCCCATTCCAGCTATCTTTTTAATCTATCTGTCTATTTCTCTCTCTCTCTCTCTCTCTCTCTCTCTCTCTCTCTCTCTCTCCTCTCTCCTTCTCTCTCTCTCTCTCTCCTCTCTCTCTCTCTCTCTCTCTCTCTCTCTCTACCCTATCATCGGACCCCTCCATCTCACGCCTTCTCTCATCATCCTCCCTTCTCCCCCTCCTCATTCTATCCTCACTTAGCCTTTCCCCCATCCCCTCTCTCTATTATCCCTTTTCTCTTCTCTTCCATCTTTTAACCCTCACCCCCCTCCACCTAACGCTTACTCTCCCCATATTCCTCCTATCATCCATTCCCTCTCCCCCTTCCTCACTCCATGCTCTCACCTCCTCATCTCGATCACCCACCCTCACATTTTCTTTCCCCCATGTCCTCCATCTCCCCTCCCCCCCCCACACACCCCACCTCACCCTCACCCCTCGCACCCCTTCACCTCAAGCTTTCTCTCCCCATCTGTACTCCCCATCCTTCATCTCCTTTCCCCCCTTCGCACCCCGTACCCCCACCTCCTACTCCCCATCCCTCCCCCCTCCATCATCCACCTCTTCCCCCCTTCCCTTCCATATCCTCCCATTTTCTCTTCCCATTCCTCCACCTTAAGCATTTTCTCCTCTCATTCTCCATCTCTCTATCTCCCATCCTCACCCCATCGCCCATCCCCTCCTCTCCACCTCACACCCCACCTTCCCGCTTCTCTCCCTTTCCCCACCCCTCCTCTCCACCCACCCTCCTCTCCACCTCACCCCCCACCCTCCCTTTCTCTGCCTTTCCCCAACTACCTCCTCTCCACCTCATCCCCCCACCTCAAACTCTCCTCCCTTTCCCCCATCCCCTCCTCTCCACCCACCCTACTCTCCACCTCACCCCACCCTCCCTCTTTCTTTCCCTTCTCCCCCCACACCTCCCTGTCCACCTCACCCCACCCCTTCCTCTCCACCCCTCCCAACCCTCCTGCTTCCTCTCCTCCCCATCCCCCCCTTCCTCTCAACCTCACCCTCCACCTTCCCTTTCTTTCCTCCCCCCCCTCCTGCCCACCTCACACCCCACCCTCACGCTTTCTCTCCCTCTCCCCCATCCTCCCTCTTTCCCCCCATCCTCACCCCCCCCCCTTCCTCTCAACCTCACCCCCCCACACCTTCCCTTTTCTCTCCCTCTCCCCCCCACCCTCCTATCCACCTCCCCCCCTCCCCCCTCACGCTTTCCCTCCCAAGGGGGACCACAACTCTCGCATTAGGACATCTATAATCAACCCAACGGCATTTATTCGTCAGTAAATTCCCCTCTTGGGGATGGGCGGCGGGTCAGCGTGTCGAGGGCGCTGGGCGTGCATAAGAGGGCTGGCCAAGGGCGAGGTGAGGGCGAGAGGGAGAGGGGAGGGGAGAGAGGGAGGCGAGAGGAGTAAGTGGGGAGAGGGGAGGGGAGAGAGGGAGAAGTGGAAGAGGGGGGTAAGTGGGAGAGAGGAGGGGGGTTGGGAGAGGGGAGAGAGTGGGGGAGAGAGAGGTGAGGGGAGAAGGAGGAGAGAGGGAGAGAGAGTGAGGGAGAGGGGAGTGGTAGAGAGAGGGGAGGGAAGGGGAGAGAGGGAGAGAGAGGGGGAGAAGGGGAGATAGAAAAAGGTTGGAGAAGCGTAGTAAGAAGAGAGAAAAGATGTGAAAAAGGATGAAGAATTGAGAGATGGGAGAGGGGAGACTGGAGACGGAGGGGGAGAAGTGGGAGATGGTGGGAAGGAGGGGGACGAGAAAAGAAATGAGTAAGAAGAGAAGAAGGGAAGGAGGAGAGGGACGTGAGGTGAGGGAAGAGGGAAAGGGGAGACTGGAGAGGGGAAAGAGGGGAGATGGTGTGGTGTGAGGGGAGAAATAGGGTTCCTTTGAGACCTCTCTTGGACACTGGTCGTCTCCATCTCGACGTGGACAGGGGAGGAAGAGGAGTGAAGAATAAAGGAGGAGGGGAGGAGGAGGAGGAGGACGAGGGGGGGGTAAGTGGATGGGGGAGAGGAGGGGAGGAAGGAGGACGAAAGTGGGGGGGTACGTGGATGGGGGAGAGGATGGGGAGTGAGGAGGATAAGGGGGGAGAGGTGGATAGGGGAGAGGAGGAAGAAGGGAGAAAAGGAGAAGAAAAATTGGAGGAGGAGGGAGAGGGGAGAGGAGGGAAAGGGGAGAGAAGGAGGAAGAGAGAAGGAGAAGGATAATTAGAGGAGGAAGAATAGGAAGAATAATAATGCAAATAACAATACTAGAAGCACTCAGAGAGCGCATACCTCCGCCAAGGCAAAAGTTGTCCTAAGGAATCCCTTCAAAAAAATCCTGGATCCTGATCATGGTACAGATCACACAAACAAATCTTAATGGCATCTAAGTTGGGCTAAAAATCTCTGCTAACCAACGAACAAACAAACTAATTAACTAACCAGCGCTACCAAAAATATGTACGGGATGATTACAATAATAAGGATGTAGTAATAAGGATGATAATGATAACAATTATGATATAAATGATAGCAATGATAATAATGATAATACCAATGATAGCAATAATAATAATAACAATAATACCAATGGTAGTAATAATAACAACAATGATAGTAATAACAATAAATGATAATGATAATAAAGATAATGATACTTATCATCATCATTATCATCATAATTACTATTATCATTAGAGTACTAAAAATAATAATAATAATACATAAATAATGATGATAAGGATGATAATTATAATAGTGATGGTAATGATAATCATAATAACAATGATATCAATAATCATAATCATAAGAAAAGCATTAATAATAATGATAATAATGATAATAATGGTAACTTATAAGACTGAGCATGAACATATTGTCAATAAGGAAAATAGAAATAATAGTAATAATCATAACAGTAACAATTAATAAAAAATACTAGTAATGTTAATAATAATGATGATAATGACGATGATAATAATAATGATAATGACGATGATAATAGTAATGATAATGACGATGATAATAATAATGATAATGATGACAATGATAATAATAAGAATGATAATTATGATGACACCAGTAATGAGGATAATGATAATGATTTGAATATGATTATTTTGCATGATGATGATAATAATGATATGAATAAGGATAAAAATCATATTAATGATGGTGATAGTAGTAATTGTCAAATAATAATCCTCAAGTTTCGCTTTCATTATCATTCTTTAAGTCACTAAATTTTCATTGCTTCTTTCAGTTTCGTAATCTTTCTTCATTTTACTCTCATTCTCTCCCCCTCCTCCCCCTCCCCAAAAAAAAAAATAGAAATAAAGAAAGGGAACGATATCTTTTTGTGTGTTATTGACCTAAAATTAAGAAAATAAAGAGAAATGTATAGTTTCTTTCTCATTGTAATATTTAACATAAAAGAAAAGTATTATCTTTGAAATCGTGTTATTGGATTTCACATTTGAAGAGCCTCTAATGCATTTCCCTGGACTTATGTATGTGTGTGTTTACGTAAGTTTAGCATGTACGTATCCGTGCATGTATGTAAAACCATTTCCTTTTTTCCAGCACTTGACACAAACTGGTAATAATTTTCATGCATTTTTTCACACCATGCTCAGACAATACATTCTGTTCTAATTATCAAAAAAAAAAAAAAAAGTGTTTAAACTTTTTTTTTTTTTTTTTCCTCCC
>NW_020870647.1:36322-41322 GCF_003789085.1 Penaeus vannamei | reverse complement strand
CCCAAAAATTTAGGTGAATGGGAGTAAGAAGAGAGGAGGAATCAAAGAGACGGGAAGAGGGGAGGAAGAAGGAAGAAGAGAAGAAGAAGAAGGAAGGAGGAAGGGAGGGGAGGGGGTAGTCTGCAATAAAAAGGGGAGAGAGGGGGGGGGGGTTAAAGGGGCGATATGCGTTGACCTTTCTTCTTAGAGAAAGGGCACAGGGCATAAAGATGGTGAAAAGAAGAGACTCATAAGGTGCGGAAGGAAGGAAGGAGGAGAAAAAGTGAGAGGATGCAATACGCTTATATAAGAATACTATTTTTCTTTCCTTTTTTTTTTTTTCTTTTTTCTCTCTCTCTTCTTTACTGGTCCTCTTTCTGTACATTTACAGTTATCTGAATTAGGGATGCATGAAGAAGGGAGTAAAATGCTTAAATAAATACAAATGTAAATATATGAATAAAATTTTAATGAATTCTACGGTAAAGTGAATGACCATTTCACTATTCTCACGCAGGTCATGATGATGGTACACCCTTAATTTCCGATGTAATACTATTATATAATACTATGACCATGTATCAGATGTAGACAGCTAGCGGTCGCCTGAGCAGCTGGCGAGGGTGGTAAATAAATAATTAAAAAAAAAAAATTGCAATAACATGGTTCAAGCGTTAAATACTCTGAAGATTTTCTCACTCAGAAAAAAATGTGGTGTTGGCAGTAGTTATGAAAGTAACGGTAAAAAGGTAATATCTAAATTAAGAATATATTTTGCGATTATCATGATGATGGTAACTAAAGCAAATGATAATATGATTTGCGTCAATGTCAATGATAATGATGATAATGATAATGATAGTGATAACGCTGCCCAGATGATTATCGTAGAAGTATACCAGTGCTAACATTAATACCAATATTTGGACAATAAAAAGAATAACACCACAATTATCATCATCCTCATCATCATTAAACACACCAACAACCAAAAAATTAAAACAATACAAAAAACGTCGATAAAGATACCAGAAATAATGAAAATGAGAAAGACGGACATCTTATGACAGTAAAAAAAAAAAAATCTAAAAAAAAAAATCCAAAAAAAAAGATAGAAAAAAACTCATGAATTAGCTGTCAGTTTATTGCCAACGTGAAGGGAAGTTTTAAGTCAGGAAAGTTTGGGATAAAACTTATTAAAAGTCTGGATCGCCATAAAATATGAGATGATTAAGGATCTTCTTCTAAAGACCGGAATGATGTAGAGTATGAGAAATTAAATATAATATTTATGATAATACGGTTGATGATACGAGAGATAAATGACTTGAATAATGATGATGATGATGATGATGATGATGATGATGATGATGATGATGATGATGATGATGATGATATCTGTGGAAGAAACAATAGTATCTAATGTAACAGACGATGTAAATATAATATTATGATAAGGATGACTAATATAATGATAATAATCAATATGAGAAAAAGAAGGACGAGAGTATGAATAAAAACAAGAATAGGAATAAGATTAGAAATACAAATTGATATGAAAATGTTAACGAGAACACTGATAGTGTTACTGCTAGTAACAGTGATAATATAGATATTAATGAGAACAACAATATGAGGATCATGATAACGATAATGATCATATCAGGAGTGATAATGATAGTAATAATGATAATGAGGATATTAATAATGATGATCATTATCGGTATTACTATTATTATTGTTCTGATCATTTTCATCATTTTTAACATTACTATTATTAATATCATTATCAATATTATTGCCAACATATTCATTATTACTATCATTAATGATAATGATAGCAAAAGTAATAACAATAATGAATAGGTTAATAGCAAAGATATTAGTGATCATGAAAATAGTGAACAAGGAAAACAAGGACACTAATAACAGTAATAATGCTGATATTAACAACAACAACAATGTTAATAATAATGATAGTAATAATGATAATAATAATG
Source organism: Penaeus vannamei (assembly GCF_003789085.1). Lineage (NCBI taxonomy): Eukaryota > Metazoa > Arthropoda > Malacostraca > Decapoda > Penaeidae > Penaeus > Penaeus vannamei. Next base: position 39,343 of record NW_020870647.1, on the reverse strand, counting down.
ATAGTAATAATGATAATAATAATGATAATAATAATAATAATAATAATAATAATAATAACAATAATAATAATATTATTATTATTATTATTAATGATAATAAATAACAATAAATAATAACAACAACAACAACAATAATAATAATAATATTGAATATGATTATAATATTATTATTAATAATTATTATAATAATCATAATAATAATGACAATTATAATGATAATGATAACAATGAGAATAATGATAACAATGATGATAATGAGAATAATAATAACATTGGTAACAATAATGATGATGATAATAACAATAACCATTTGGATACTAATGATGCTAATAATAACAATGATAATAACATTTTACTGGCAATTATAATACTAATCATAACAGTAATAGCAATCATAACTATTATAATAACAATGATAATAATAACGGTAATAATTGTAGCAGCGATAATGATGATAATAATAATAATAAAATCAATAATAAATACAATGATAATAATGGTGATAATAATAAGGATAACAATAATGATAACACTAATGATAACAATATAAGTAATGATTATAATAATAAGAATAATGAGAATGAGGATGATGATAATCATAATAGTGACAATGATAATGATAATAATAATAACAATAACAATAGCAATAATGATAATGATCATAATGATAATGATAATAATGGTAACAAGAGCAATAATAATGATAAGTATAATAATAATAATAATGATAATAAGATGATGATGATGACAACAACAATACCAAAAACAACAACAATTATAACAAAAATAATGATGATGACAATAACAACGATAAAAATAATGATCATGATTTTGATAACAATGATGGCAATAACATACCAGCGATACCAAAACAGAGAACAAAACCCATTCAGTGTCATTTGCGTCCAAACTGTGAAAATATTCGTGTCAATCCATCTCTATTCGTCATTAGTAGGCCTCTCCCATTTCTGATGTCCTATAGGCCTAACTTACATCACAAAAGAGGAAGAGGAAAAAGTAGAAGGGAAAGAAGGAAAAAAAAAAGATATGGGGAGGTTTTTGTGTTTGTTTCTTTTCCTTCATGGTATATGTATACATATAATATATATATATATATATATATATATATATATATATATATATATATATATATGTGTGTGTGTGTGTGTGTGTGTGTGTGTGTGTGTGTGTGTGTGTGTGTGTGTGTGTGTATGCATATATATATATATATATATATATATATATATATATATATATATATATATATATATATATATATATATATATATATATATGTATATATATATGTATATTATATATATATATATATATATATATATATATATATATATATATATATATATATATATATATTTATTTATTTATATGTATATATATATATATAATATATATATATATATATATATATATATATATATGTGTGTGTGTGTGTATATATACATGTGTGTGTGTGTGTGTGTGTGTGTGTGTATGTTTGCATGTATATGTATATACACACACATACAGACTCTCCCCCTCCCTCTCTCTTTCTCCTTCTCTCTCTCTCTCTCTCTATCTATTTATTTCCAACACGCATACACACCTTCTCCTTTTCTTCTTCCTCTTCTCTTTCATTCCTCTCTCTCTCTCCCCATCCTTCTCTTTACCTCTTAGCGGAATATACAGCCAGCTGACATAAACCTATAACTAAACCAGCAAGCCAACTAATTAAAAGAAAGAGAAAAAAAGTGAAAACAGAGAAAAATTTACCCTGACGCATTAAAAGGTGAATTTGGAAGCCATTTCACCCCCCTGGCCAGGCATAGTTTGAAACATATTGGAGATAATGCTTCCTGCCCTCTGGTGTCGGGAATTTGCATAAGGAAGAATTTTAATATCAATTCTCTTATCCCCCCCCCCCTTCTCTCTCCCTTCCCTCCTCTCCTTCCCCTTTTTCTTACCCCTTACTTTCCTCCTCTTCCCTCCCCTTCCCTTACTTTATTTCCCCTTTCTCTTACCCTACCTCTTACCCTTCCTCCTCTTCCCTCCCCTTCCCCTTACTCTTCCTTCCCCTTTCTCTTACCCTTCCTCTTACCCTTCCTCCTCTTCCTCCCTTCCCTTACTCTTCCCTTCTCTTACCCTTACCCTTCCTCTTCCTCCCTTCCCTTACTCTTCCTTCCCTTTCTCTCCCTTCTTACCCTTCCTCCTCTTCCCTCCCCTTCCCCTTACTCTTCCTTCCCCTTTCTCTTCCCTTTCCTCCTCTTCCCTCCTCTTCCCCTCACCTTCCCTTCTCTTTCTTCTATTCCTACTAAGAAGAGGGGAAGATGGAGGGAGGGGATGAGGAATGAAATGTGGGGGAGAGGGTGGAAAAGGAGAAGAAGTGAAGGGAAAAGAGGTGTTAGGGGAGGGGTAAGGGGGAGAAAGGGAAAGAGAGGAAAAGGAGGGGGGTTAGGGGAAGAGAGAAAGGGAAAGGAGGTTAAAGGAGGGACGATAAGAAGACGGGAAATGGAAGGAAGGGAAAGGGGGAGGGGGGTGGAAGAAGGGAGTACGGCCAGAGATTAAGGGAGGAGATGGGAGGGGGAGGGGGGAAGGGGGAGTTAGAATCATATTAGAATGTCTCACCGCAATGTATGCTAACCATGTTTACACTCCATTTCTCCCTCTTCGCTTCGAGAAAGTTGCGCCATCTTGGGCCAAACACGAGCAATAGGCATCAGCGAGTAAGAATCTGTTTTGTGTTTGTGTGTGGGTATGTACGCTCCCCTTTTTTATCTATATTTATTGAATTTGATCCCTATCTACAAGTCTTGTTTAAGAAAAGAACCAAAATAAATATCACTATGTTGACTTCCCTTGTGGCGGGAAAACAAGGGTTTGGTTGTTTATGGGGGGCGAGTTATTTTCCCCGCCGAGCCTCTCATTCTCCCGGGCAGCCATTATCATATTTCCACCCAAGTTTCCCCGGTTGTAATAGCGCACATTACTAAGACAAATGCCCTTCTGCCTCCAAGGCCTTCATAT
>NW_020870647.1:23822-26322 GCF_003789085.1 Penaeus vannamei | reverse complement strand
AACTGACTCATAGCATGAATGAATGAGTAAATGGCGAGGGAAGGAGTAAGTGGGTAGATGAATGTTGAATAAAATGAAAGGGTTGACTGAATAAAGCAATGACTGACGGATGACTGGATGACTTGTTGGATGAGTGCCTCCGTACCTCCCCCCCCCTATCCCCCCCCCCTTTATACCCCCCTCCCCTTCTAATGTCCATCCCACCCCCTACCTGTAACCATCGCCCTTCTATGCCATACACCCCACTCCCCATTCTTCTCGAAATCACCTTCCCTCTACACGCCCCCCCCTTTCTCCTCTTTACCACATCCCCTCCATAACCCCGCCCCCCTGTCCCCTTCTCCCTGCTCATTTTATGTTCCACCCCCTCTTCTTTATCTCCAACCCTCCAACTCTACACCACGAACGCTCCCCTCTCTGTACCTCCACCCACCTCCGTGCTCTCTCCTCTTTACTCCACTCTCTCAACACTCGCCATTGCCTCCCTCACCTCACACTCCTCCTCTTTATCCACCTCCCACTCTCAATTCTTCCCTCCCCCTCTCAATACTATCCGTCCATCCACCACCTCTACTCCTTTCCCTCTTCCTCTACCTCCTCTCTCTTTACCTTCCTCCCCTTCCCAAACCCCCTCCCTCCCCCCACCTTCCCCCCTCCCTCCAACGGCCTCCGATGCTGGCCTTATCTCCCTCAGCATCGCTATGACGCCGCGGTGCCTCCCTCGGTCCTTGGCTCTCCTCCGTTTCATCATCGGAATTTTCCTTCGTCTGCTCTTTATCTCTCTCTTTGTCTCTCGCTTTTCTCTTTACTTGTTTTTCTCATTTGTCTCTATCTCCGTCTATGTCTAGCTCTGTCTTTGCCTCTGTCTATCTGTCTGTCTGTCTGTATCTCCCTCTGTGTATATATGTATATATATATAGGTATATATATATATATATATATATATATATATATATATAATATATATATATATATATATATATATATATATATATATATATATATATATATATTATATTATATATATATATCATATATATATATAATGCATATAGTTTCAGATTCAGAAGCATTACACTTTTATTTCTCCTAACTGTTATTACACATTTTCTTCCCAATTTCCTTGTCTATATCCAATATTACCTTTATGTTCTCCTATGTTTTTATTCCTTCCTTCCAGTCTCACTTTCTTTATCTGCCTTTCCCCTTTTAACCCTTTAGTCTATTGTTTCAATTCTCTTTCTTTATTTCCTCGTCTTTATCCACTTGCGTTATTATCATTAACTTTCTTGCTTATTTACTCTCTACTTCTTCTTGGGAATTAACGAGTCTTTCTTCTCGTCTTTTCCTTCTCATTTGTATTTGGTGTTTTTTTTTTTTTTTTTATACTTGTTTTATGTACTCTGTTTACTTAATTTTATTTTGGTTTCTTTTTTTTTTTCTTTTTTTGTCTCTCTTCTCTCTCTCTCTCATCTCTCTCTCTTCTCTCTCTCTCTCTCTCCTCTCTCTCTCTCTCTCTCTCTCTCTCTCTCTCTCTCTCTTCTCTTCTCTCTCTCTCTCTCTCTCTCTCTCTCTCTCTCTCTCTCTCTTCTCTCATCTCTCTCTCTCTCTTCTCTAGTCTATCTATCTATCTATCTCTATCTATCTATCTTTCTTTCCCCCAATCTTTCTCTGAGCCTTTCTTTGCCTTTCCATTTTCCACCTTTTCTATATTTGGCTTAGGTTTTAAATCTCTCTCAATCTATCCTCTATCTGTCTATCTATTTATTTCCTTCTCTCCTCCTTCTTCCTTCCTTCCTTCCTCTATCTCCTTCTTTCTTCTCCTATCCCTCTTTCTTCTCCCGTCCTCTCCCCTTCTTATTCTTCCTCCCTTCTTTCTCTCCCATCTTCATCTTTCTCTGCCATCGGCTCAGCCTCCGATATGATCTCTCCTCCCTCCCCCCCTCCCTCCCTCTCTCTTTTCTCCTCTCCTACCTTCCTCCACATCTTCGCTTCCTTCCCTCTTCTTCACTCTTCCAGTTCTTCTCTCTTCTTTCTTCTCCTCCCTTCTCCTTCTCTCTCCTCTTCTCTCTTCTCTTCATTTCCTCTTCTCCCGCCGTCGACTCAGCCTTAGTGTATGATTTCTCTCTCTATCTATCTATCTATTTATCCTATTCTATCTATCTATCTCTAATCTCTTTATCTCTCTCTGTGTTTCTTTTCCTCTTTCCTTTTCCTCTCTCATCATTCCCTCCTTCTCCTCCTCCTTCCGTCTCCCCATTCCTCCTTCTTCTTCTTCTTCTCTTCCTCCTTCTTCATTCTTCTCCATCCTTTCTTCCCTCCTCTTTCTTCTCCCATCCTCTTCCTCCTTTTTTCCTCCTCCCCTCCTCCTCTTCCCCACGGCCGTCGTTAGCACCCTGTTCTTCTCCTCTCTCCCTCCCCTCTTCTCATCTCCTTTCCTCTCTCTCTCTGCTCTCTCTCTTCATCGTCTCTCTCTCTCTCTCTCCTTCTTCTCTCTCTC
>NW_020870646.1:520003-525003 GCF_003789085.1 Penaeus vannamei | reverse complement strand
CGAAAGTGGAGGCAGAAAATTGTATCCTTTCACTTTTACACAAATCCATGCACTGGACACATATGGATACACGAACCTGCACTCAGACGCTAAAATGCACAAATGTATATCCACACAAAACATCCACATTTTAAAGGATAAAGACGGAGCATTATTATTAAATTGCTTATGTCAGCTTGGTGTATGTACGTGTGTGTGTTTGGGAAATTTGAAGGACATTAAAGGATCTTTGTATTGAGCAATGTCTCCTTGGTGTAGTGAGCGGACATTTTTTTCACATTTTTCCAAATTCGAAAATATTCATCAATTGTAAAAAAAAAAAAAAAAAAAAAAAGAGAGAGAGAGAGAGAGAGAGAGAGAGAGAGAGAGAGAGAGAGAGAGAGAGAAAGAGAGAAAGAGAGAGAGAGAGAGAGAGAGAGAGAGAGAGAGAGAGAGAGAGAGAGAGAGAGAGAGAGAAAGAAAAAAACTTTGACCGAGTACATTTTTATATTGTTAAAATACCAAGCAGAATAAGTAAGTAAATGAAGCTAGGAAAAAGAGACGCATTTGCATACGTGTGTTAAGCTTGCTCAGTTCTATCTTGTCTAAATATAAAAGAAAAATAAGTTTCATCCTCTGTAATACCTTCCTTTAAAGAATTATTTATCACTAATGGCTGCACAGATTGTCGACATTATTTTTTTTTAGAAATATGATGGTTAATATTAACCATCGTTGCTGTCTTTCTGCCATTGCTTTTATTATTATCATTAACATTCCATTCATCATCATCATCATCATCATCAAAATCAACATCAACGTCAACATAATCATAATCCTGATCCTAATAATCTTTATCCTAATCATTATCAACATCATTATCATCCTCATCATCATCAACTTCATCATCATCATCATCATCACCATCCTCATCCTCATTATTATCATCATCATCATCAACATCATTACCAGTATCATCATTGCTAAGAAGATCAATAACTCTAAAACAATAACCATTACAACTACTACTACTGTTACTATCATTACCATCATCATTATCTGTAGTATTAGTATATTTCCAAAATTACTTTTTTCTCCTACTTTCATATTTCTCCAGATTCCATTTCGAGGTCGCGGAACTCTCTCCCATTTCTTGTATTTCCCAATTCCTTTGTCGGAGAGTTAGAGAAATGGAGATAAAGAAGAAGTGAGGAGAGGAAAAGGTGCAGTCCAAAGGAGCAATTGGATTTTCTCTTCATTATCATATCAGCGGTATTTATCGTTATCGAATGCCGCGGTAGGTTTTATGGTAGGGATATAAAAACACATCTTATGTCTTGCTATTAGTTAGTTTTTAAAAAAAGTAACATTTTTTTCGCAGGTTTTATGGTAGGCATATAAAATCACATCTTATGTCTTGCTATTAGTTGGTTAAAAAAGGTTATTTTTTTATTATTATTATTTTTTTTTAGGTTTTATGGTAGGCGTATAAAATCACATCTTATGTCTTGCTATTAGTTGGTTTAAACATTTATTTTTTATTTATTTATTTTTTTTTAAGGTTTTATGATAGGCATCTAAAATCACTTCTTATGTCTTGCTATTAGTTGGTTTAAACTATTATTTTTTTCTTTTTACTTAGGTTTTATGGTAGGCATATAAAATCACTTCTTATGTCTTGCTATGTTGGTTTAAACATTTTTTAACATTCTTTTTTCGTAGGTTTTATGGTAGGCATATCAAATCATCTTATGTCTTGCTATTACTTGGTTTAAACATTTTTTAAACATTTTATTTTAGATTTTATGGTAGGCATATAAAATCACATCTTATATTTTGCTATTAGTTGGTTTAAACATTTTTTAACTGTTTTTTTTTTTTTTTTTTTTTTTTTTTTTAGGTTTTATGGTAGGCATATAAAATCACTTCTTATGTCTTGCTATAGTTTAAACATTTTTTTAATACTTATTTTTTCGTATTTTATTCATTGCTATTTATCCACTTAGATATCTATTCATTATCAAATTTGATAAAAAATATATATATAACGCTTCTTTTTTGGTATCTTATTCAGTCTTATTTATTCACTTATATGTGTTTATTTATTTATTTACTTACCTTTTTGCCATGTCTCAATCAAAATCTCAGTCTCCTTTTGCTTGTCTCTTGCACTTCTTGTCTGCAACATTCTCTATGTCTCTTTGTCTTTCATTCACAACGACACTGAATTCATTCGTGTATTTCATTTCTCTGGCTCTCATTTATCCATGCATTTATTTTTTCTTGTTTTCTCTTCTTCCTCCATTCATTAATTTTCTCTCTCCATTTCTCGGACTATTTTTTTCTCTTTCTCTCCCATCCGTTCTTTACGCGCGCTCTCTATCTATCTATCTATCTATCTATCTATCTATCTATCTATCTATATATACATATGTGTGTGTGTGTGCATGTGTGTGTGCGTGCGTGAGTGTGAATGTGTGTGTGTGTTGTGGATGAGTGAAATAGAGTCAGGGCAGTTTTTTTTTCTTACTATTTTTCATCAATAACCTGTTTAAACTTCCCCCAAGGCCTTCCTCTGCCTTTTCCCGTCTTTGCCTTCCTCTCCCTTACCCTTTTCCTCTCTCCCGAAAATCTTAGTCCTCACAACAACAAAAACAACAACAACAACAATAACAAAAACAAAAACAAGAAAAAAATCACAAAAAAGGACAGTGTTTTGTCCGTCATTCACAGACCTGGAAACGAGATCCACTTCACTATCATATACATACGATATTACGTTGCCATTCGTGTAAGTACTCGTGCAATATGTCTCTGTGTAACTACTCAGACGTGCAAGTAATCCTTATTCTTATTTCTATTATCCCTATTTTCTATTTCCATTGTTCTATACTCAGTGTATGCTAAAAGACTTACATCTTCAAATGCAACAAAAAATAATGTAAACTAATGTATATTTTTATCATCCTTTTGTTTTTTTCAACATCGTCCATTCCGATCTCTCAACACAGGCTTTTAATATTCCAGGAATGCATTTTCAAACGAGTCTTTTTATTTCCAGCTTTCCCAAAATAAAGATCTAAAAAAAACATTGTCTGACATATGTGGTATGAGTTGCAACAGCGTTTCCTGGAATCAAAATAGAACACGAGAGTTGAAGAAAGAGAGTCGGACAGTGAATGAGAGAGGGATTTTTTACTGTGCCACGAAAATCACGGCCTCGTTGCAAGTATATATATATATATATATATATATATATATATATATATATATATATATATATATATATATATATATATATATATATATATATGTGTGTGTGTGTGTGTGTGTGTGTGTGTGTGTGTGTGTGTGTGTGTGTGTGTGTGTGTGTGTGTGTGTGTGTGTGTATATATATATATATATATATATATATATATATATATATATATATATATATATATATATATATATATATATATATATATATATATATATATATATATATATATATATATATATATATATATATATATAATATTATATATATATATTCATATATATCATATATTTTATTCATTTAATCATTTGTTCATTCATATGTAGGTGTGAAAGTTCATCCCGAACTTACGTGAGTCAAAGGAAATTCCATTGAATCTGAACGAATTTTCATATAAAAGATTCTTTCGATTAGACTTTTATTAACTTTGCAACTGCTGCAGAAGGTAAAGCTTCATTCTACCATTCACCCTTAAAGATCAATGACAGAACTTTTAGAAAGAGAACTTAAGCTGTGCCTTCTCTCCTCCCAGACACTCCTGTCTCTATCTCTCTCTCAATCTCTTTTGATATTATTATTTTTTGCTTTATTTACTATAATCTGCAAGACTTGTAATTCTGGAACTTTTGTAGCATAAAATACCGGATAAATATAAACATACGAATATGTGTGTATTTATATCATATATAATACATATATATACATATATATGTATATATATATATATATATATATATATATATATATATATATATATATATATATATATATGTGTGTGTGTGTGTGTGTGTGTGTGTGTGTGTGTGTGTGTGTGTGTGTTGTGTGTGTGTGTGTGTGTGTGTGTGTGTGTCTATAGGAATTCTCCCTATGAATACACACAAAACCCCACCCCACTCACAGATAGTTTGAAAAAACCCAAAATGAGCGACATTGACATTCACCCCCCCCCCCCCCATCGCTTCGCCTACTAGCTATGAACGCATAGGCCTATCCGACTCACAGCTTGTCACCACCATTTTTTTTTTCTTCAAAGCGGCGTTCGTATTCAAATGGAAGTATAACTTGAGGTTCGGGTCTGATTACTTTCTTTACCAAGTTCCTGTCGCTTTTTGAATACAAATGTTCAAATATTTGGAAAGAGATGGGGATGTGAGGGAATCTCGGATGAGGTCATGGGTCAATATCTCTTTTCTGGTGTGGTTTTGCTGGTTTATTTTCCTGGTTTGATTAAAAGTCAGTCTGATATTATTCTGTAAAATTATGAATATATTAGACTAGGCGAGTTAGTGTGTTACTATGCACATACACATACAGGCAAAGACACACACAAACACACACAAACACACACGAACACACACACACAAACAACACACACACCACACAAACACACACACACACAAACACAAACACACAGACAAACACATACACACACAAACACACACACACACACATACAAAACACACACACACACAAACACAAACATACACACACAAACAAATACACACACACACACAAGAACATTCTCTCTCCCTCCGTCATGCTTCACGCCCTCACACTCACACGCACACCACTTCACACCCACTGACAAATACTAGTAAAGTGCACAAGGCTATGTATCCGACCCAAGGAGTAAGTCATACAAACAAGATATAATTCCCACGGTATTCAACATTATATTACACTCACGTCTAAACGCATCTCGTCAAGAGTATCCATCCACCAGTAGCACGAAGGGTGGTTGTTAATGCGATTTAGTCAGAGA
>NW_020870646.1:505003-512503 GCF_003789085.1 Penaeus vannamei | reverse complement strand
GACTATAATAATTAGCATTTTTATACAAGAATGACGGGAAAAATATATTCGATAGCTTTTGAATTTACTCTAATGATTGATCATTTAATGGAAAAGGAATTCACAAAAAAGAAGATTATAAAACAAGCCAATGAAACACATGAGTTTTACATTAATTAATCACAATATCCTGTTCTTGAAAATCTTCATAAAATAATCCTTTCTCCTATTTTATGTACGAAGAATAGTAAAAGCAATAAAGGTATGCTAAGAAAAATTGAAAATAGTGAAAACTGAGATGTCATTAACGTATATATATTATACATCACATAATTATTAACATAACCCTATGAATACCATAAGGATTATCCTATTGCGTTCAATGTAAAAAAAATCATAATAAAAAATTTGCAGTCATAATCATTAACATAACCCTATGAATACCATAAGGATTATCAGTGTCATCATAATGTATCAAATTATCATCACCACCATTAGACTAATGATAATGAAAAACCCAATCTCAACATAACAATAATAATCATCATTATAAAAAATATCATCACCACCATTAGACTAATGATAATGATAACACAATCTCAACATAACAATAACAATCATCATAATAAAAAAATATCATCACCTCCATTAGACTAATGATAATGATAACCCAATCACAATATAACAATAACAATCACCATAGTAAAAAAAGAAGAACAAAAAAATCATCATCATCATCATCATCACTGTCATCATGAATAAACCTTCTCCCCGACCTTAGAAAAGCGACCCCCCCCCCCCCCCCCCCCACCTACCGTCACCAGGAATATCAAAACCCATTTAAACGAAGTCAATTAGAAGAGCCAAAGCACTAATGGGTTCGTTGCAACCATTCACAGTCATACAGAGGAAACTATTAACGATAAATCTACACCGTAACGAGTTCAGGCTGCGACGAACGAGGAACAGCTGATACCTTTGTTATGAAAGTGCAGCTCGGGAAGTCTTGTTTACGTGACAGGTGGGTCGTTCTTTGTGAATTGTTGTGGTTCGTTGGCTTATCTCTAAGGTGTTTTCAAAGGTAATTGTGTTGAGAACTTAATGAAGTTTGTTTGATGTTTTTTTTCTTTCTTCAGTTGTGGAAGATGTGGTTGTTTTATTTCTAACATGATGATTGGTGCTTTAATTTGGTTTTAATTATAATTTGAGCCGGATGTATTGCATCATAAATTTGCACGTATTTTCTTAGATTGTTTATTCATTCATTTATGTATCTGAAACCTGTGCATTAAATAAATAAGACACATAATTAGATAAGCAAACAGATAGGCAAGTAGGCACGTGGATATATATATATATATATATATATATATATATATATATATATATATCTATATATATATATATATGGTTTGTTTGTGTGTGTGTGTGTACAATTATATACATATACATATACATACATTATATATATAATATAAGAAAAGTGAAAAAAAAAATGAAAGAGAAGGAAATAAAAAAAAGAAAGTAAAAAAAAAAAAAAAAAAAAAAAAGAAGAAGAAAGAAGTTAAAAAAACTATAATAAGAAAAACGTTCTCCCAACCACCACATCCTGTATACCATTTGAAGGTCGTGTACCAAGGGGAAGTTGGAGCTCCACGTCTCCCTCAAGCCTGGAACAACGCGATAAGGCGAGTCTCGACGCCCAAGGTGACACTCAGAGTCCTCAAGAAAATTTTATTTCGACGAAGAAAAAAAAAAAAAGTGGGGGAAAAAATAGTTAAAGAAAAGAATAATGTATTACTGCGAAATGAACTTCTTACGGGCTTTTCAAAGGGAGGAGATTGCGTGTGCGGGAGAGAATGTTTGCTGTTGCTCTTTTTTTTTCTTTCTTTTTCGTTTTTCTTTCTCTCTTCTTCTTTCTTTTTTTTCTTTTTCGTTTTTCTTTCTTTCTTATTTCATCTCCTTTCTTTTTTTTCATTTATTTGTTCCTGTATATGTGGCGATTTCAAAGCGCATCACAATACAACTCGCGGCCACGGCACCTAGAATATATGTGTGTACTTACAGAACATGTACATTTACAGAAAACTATCCCGTACATCATAGCTGTAATTAAAAAAAAAAAAAAAAAAAAAACGCACATAACACACACACGCACACACCAAAGAAACAGGTTTATTAAGTTATTTATTATCACACACACACACAACATAAAGAAGCCTCCAAAACAATTAAAGTTGTTCTTCGCCATCGTGGCCGAGAGGGTAAGGGCGCCAGGTTCGAATCCGCGACCGCGAGTTCGAATCTGCAACAGGGAGCCCAAAAATGCTCCCTCTGATTGCAACCTCGCCCGGGGCTGAAAGACATGGAAAGCGCCCGGGAGGAAGAAAGCAAACCGCCCAGCTTGCAATCAGTTTTTCCATCTGCAATGTTTATGTGTGTTTGTGAGTCTGCCTTTCCAGACTGACCCATGTGTTCAAAGGAAGGGAGAGAGGTGGAGAGGGGGAGAGATAGAGAGAGAGGTGGTGGAGGGAGGAATAGAGGGGAGAGGAGGGAGGGAGAGGAGGGTTGCAGTGTGGGAGAGAGGTGGAGAGGCGGAGAGGTATGGAGGGAGAGAGGAGGAAGTAAAGAGAGAGAGACCGACAAATAGAAAGATAGGTAAAAAAAAATCCTCGTGTAGGACGTCAAGCCAAGCCCTCATCCTGCAGATTTGCTTTCGCTAAAATGGCTTATTTTGGAAAGAGAAAGAGCTGACGAGTAGAGAACCTGGTCTATAATTAGATGATTTGTCTGCTAGTTTTACCGATATAAAAATAACGATTTCGGTTGTGTCTTTGAACTGACAGGATACTTGTCTATTCTTATGATCTATTTGTGAATTGTGTAATGGTCCCAACAGCTACAAATCAAGAAGACTACATGGAAAGATTCCAATTCATTCATACGTGAGAGATAATTTATCTGTAGGTACTGTAGGAGAGAGAAAGTCCAGTTTAAGTCAAAAGTCAATTTTTATACTGCTCCATGGCCCCTAAACAGTATCCCATGGGCCCTATGATGGGAACCCATGGTCTAGGTATCTCATTGTTTATCTATCTGTATGTCTATTTGCATCTATAGCTGTATGTCTGTGAGTGTGCATGCGCGTGCGTGTCTGAGAGAGAGAGAGAGAGAGAGATGATTGATATGACGAGAGAGAGAGAGAGAGAGAGAGAAGAGAGAGAGAGAGAGAGAGAGAGAGAGAGGAGAAAGAGAGAGAGAGAGAGAGAAGAGAGAGAGAGAGAGAGAGGAGAGAGAGAGAGGAGAGAGAGAGAGAGAGAGATATATATTACGTATATATATACATATATGTGTATATATATATATATATATATATATCTATATATATATATATAATATATATATATATATATATATATATATATATATATATATATATATATATATATATATATATATATATATATATATATATATATATACAAGAAGGAAGAAGAGAGAAGAGAAATAGACGATAGAGAGATTAGAGAGAGAGAGAGAGAGAGAGAGAGAGAGAGAGAGAGAGAGAGGAGAGATGAGAGAGAGAGAGAGAGGAGAGAAGAGAGTTGAAGAGAGACGTCGAGTAGCCAATCTTGATATTGAGAGCACCTCATTGTTTTTGCCGATATTGTATCCGGTTTTGGTGTCGTAAATTCGGGCATTTGCATGAAATCGAAGGCCTGTGTGTGTGTGTGTGTGTGTGTGTGTGTGTGTGTGTGTGGTGTGTGTGTGTGTGTGTGTGTGTGTGTGTGTGTGTGTGTGTGTGTGTGTGTGTGTGTGTTGTTTTATATGTGTATACATACTCACACACACACACATATATATATATATATATATATATATATATACTATATATATATATATATATATAATATATATATATATATATACTATATATATATATATATATATATACATATATATATATATATATATATATATATATATATATATAATATATATATATATATATGATATGTAAATACACACACACACACTCACACATATTTATCCATATCTATATCTACTTTCTATTGATAATACCTATCTTTCTTCTGACCTATCTATCTATTTATCTATCTATTATTATATAGAGCAGAAGTACAAACTTAATGTATAGATATACAATTAAATATGAATATTATTTGTGCTTGTGAAAGTATATATATTATATCAGCCTACACAGTGTACGTTGTGTGTGTCATTTTATGTGTACCGTAGAATTCATTATATATATATAATATATAATATAAATTAAATAAAAATAAAAAAAAAAAAAATAAATCTCTTGGAAGATCAAGAGGAGAGGAGCCAGTCAACCTTGAACGGAAACTGTCAGACAAATCTTCACATCAGTTGGGGAGAAAATTAAAAGTGAATCGGAAGTTTATCTGTCAATAGACGTGGGATATTGACACGTGACAGCTGGACACGAGGAAGAGAGAGAGAGAGAGAAGTGGAGAGGGATGGTAGGAAGGAGAGAGAGAGAGAGGTGGAGAGAGGAATGGGAGGGAAGGAGAGAGAGAGAGGAGTGGATAGGGATGGGAGGGAAGGAAGAGAGAGAGAGAGGAGAGAGAGAGAGAGAGAGAGAGAGAGAGAGAGAGAGAGAGAGAGAGAGAGAGAGAGAGAGAGAGAGGAAGGAGAGAGAGAAAGAGAGAGAATTGGAGAGGGATAGGAAGAGAGAGAGAGGGGGAGGGAGTGAGAGATAGAGAAGAAAAAGAGAGAGAGGTGGAGAAGGAGGTATGGAGAGGGAGGGAGAGGGAGAGGAGGGTTGCAGGAAGAGAGAAGGTGAGAGCGGAGAGTATGGAGGGAGAAGGAGAAGGAAGTAGAGAGAGAGAGAACGACAAATAGAAAGACAGACAGACGGACAGACAGATAGATAAACAGAGAAAAAGGTAGATGTAGATGAATAAAGAGAGAGACTGCTATAAAATTAGATACACAGAAAGAGATATGAGTGACTGGGTGTCTAATAGATAAAATAACATAAATAAGTAATAAAAAGGAATAAATAAATAAATAAAAACAACGCATATGAACTGAAAAAATGGCCGCTTAATAACGACAAATCATTTTCTAGTTAATCAAAAACACTACCTTGATATAATATAGTTTTTTTTTCTGTAATTCCTGGATTAAAAAAAGAAAGGTCGATCTATGAGATAATTAAATCATCCTCATATATCTGATATTTCTCTGATATTGGTTTCGTCACTAAGATAATTAAAATAACTTTAACAAATAAAACTATATGTGTTGAAATTACATTATCCAGCAATATATTTCAAATATATTCTCTGATAAATGATAATCTCTAATCTCTAGGTTTAACAGATAATTCCCAGAAATCTATAGGAATACGGGCACAAATTATAATCCCTGAACTACGTAGATAAATATTTCGAAAACATAATCATTAGACATATGCAGAAACATATATATTATATATATATATATATATATATATTATAATATAATTAGCGTAAAGGCAAAAATTGATTATTTAAACAGATTACAAAAATTATTGTAATCTTGTAATATGTAGAAATTCTAGAACTCGATATATCTTGAAATATTTAGAAATTCTACGTCCTAGAAATAGCATTCGTCTGGAAAGATGTAGTAATATATATTGACATTCTATTCCCGTGGACTATTTTCCTAGAAATATAAAGAAATCCCTTAGAGATAGTATATAGAAATTTTCCCCTAGAGAACAGACACATTAAATTCCTTAAACATTCTTTTTTTTTCTAGAGACAGATAGAAATTGTGTTAGAATTTCTTTTCCTTAGAGATTCGCAGAAACTGTATTCCATGCATATTTCTCTTGGGATAAATTGAGAAATTCTATATCTTTGAGACATAGAAATTACGTTTCCTAGCTATTTTCCCCCACAAATAATTAGAAATTCTCTCCCTTAGACTCCGTTCCCTAGAGACACAGAAATTATTTTCCCTCGACATTCGAAGTTAAAAAGGCAGAGTTGGATAGGAAGAAATTCTATATCTTAGAGACATAGAAATTACGTTTCTTAGCTATTTCCCCCACAAATCATTAGAAATTCTCTCCCTTAGACACTGTTCCCTAGAGACACACAGAAATTATTTTCCCTCGATATTCGAAGTTATGAAAGAGTTGGATAAGAAGAAATTCTATATCTTAGAGACATAGAAATTACGTTTCCTAGCTATTTCCCCACAAATAATCAGAAATTCTCTCCCTTAGACACTGTTCCCTAGAGACACACAGAAATTATTTTCCCTCGATATTCGAAGTTTATAAAGAGTTGGATAAGAAGAAATTCTATCTTAGAGACATAGAAATTACGTTTCCTAGCTATTTTCTCCCCAAATAATTAGAAATTCTCTCCCTTATTGTTCCCTAGAGACACACAGAAATTATTTTCCCTCGATATTCGAAGTTATAAAGACAGAGTTGGATAAGAAGAAATTCTATCTTAGAGACATAGAAATTACGTTTCCTTGCTATTTTCTCCCCAAATAATCAGAAATTCTCTCCCTGAGACACTATTCCCTTGAGACACAGAAATTATTTTCCCTCGATATTCGAAGTTATAAAAGAGTTGGATAAGAAGAAATTCTATCTTAGAGACATAGAAATTACGTTTCCTAGCTATTCATTTCCTAAATAATCAGAAATTCTCTCCCTTACTGTTCCCTAGAGACACACACAAATTATTTTCCCTCGATATTTGAAGTTATAAAGGCAGAGATGGATAAGAAGAAATTCTATATCTTAAGAGACATAGAAATTACGTTTCCTTGCTATTTTCTCCCCAAATAATCAGAAATTCTCTCCCTTAGACACTGTTCCCTAGAGACACACAGAAATTATTTTCCCTCGATATTCGAAGTTACAAAGTCAGTTGCAAATCTGGCCTGCAACGAAAAGCACTGAATAACACACAAAGACGCCCGAGAAAGGAGATGAGAACGAGGACCCGAGAAAGGAGATTTTCGAGAAAGGAGATGAGAAACGAGGACCCGAGAAAGGAGATTGAGAACGAGGACCCGAGAAAGGAGATGAGAACGAGGACCCGAGAAGGAGATGAGAAACGAGGACCCGAGAAAGGAGATGGAAAGAGGACCCGAGAAAGGAGATGAGAACGAGGACCCGAGAAAGGAGATGGAACGAGGACCAAGGAGATGAGAACGAGGACCCACGGACCCGAGAAAGGAGAGATGATGAGAGGACCGAGAAAGGAGATGAGAACGAGGACCCAGAAGAGACCCGAGAAAGATGCGAACGAGGACCCGAGAAAGGAGATGAGACGAGGACCGAGAAAGGAGATGAGAACGAGGACCCGAGAAAGGAGATGACCCGAGAAAGGAGATGAGAACGAGGACCGAGAAAGGAGATGAGAACGAGGACCCGAGAAAGGAGATGAGAACGAGGAATCTAAGAGCAGTATCACTCCGGCTGTGAAAGGGGGGGGGGGGAGCGGAGAGAGGCGCTGA
>NW_020870646.1:497503-500003 GCF_003789085.1 Penaeus vannamei | reverse complement strand
AAACACACACAACACACATAAACCTACACACACACAAACCTACACACATAAACTAAACCTACAAACACACAAACACACACACACACACGCGAGAAACCACACAGACGTGCAAGAGAAATATACAGTCTTTTCCCCCTCTGATAATTGTGTCCAGAGAGGCACCCTTCGCCCCCTGCTCTGCCTTTCAGCTGAAAGAGGAGGAAGTTAATTAAACAAATGGCGAGGTTCTTGTGCCTCCCTTACTGTAATTACATTTCAAGTTGTTGTTTTTTATCTATTGTGGGATATGTCTATAGGCCTTTTGTTATGATTGTGATGGTCTTGCTCTTGAAATCGTTATGGAAATTCTCTTTTTTTTGTATTCTTCGGTTCATTCGTAAATTTATATATTTGATTATATTTTGAACATTTCTCTGAGACCTAATGAAATAAGTCCATTTCATTAGTCTTAAACTAATATGGAAATTCTCTTTTTCTTTCGTATTCTTCTGCGAGGTTCATTCGTAAATTCATATATTTGGTTATATTCTGAACATTTCTATGAGACCTAATAAAGACCTAAAAATAAGGCCATTTCATTAGGCTTAAACTAACGAAACGAAAATACGATAAGCTTCAGGACAGACCAGAAGACACAGCTTCATCGTGGGCGGGGGGTGGGGGTGAGGCAAATGGTACAGTGAGTCATGAAGCAACAGGTTATATTGGCTTCAACCACGACAGATGGGGAAGAAGGAGAACCAAGGAAAGGGAATTGCAGGGCAGGACAAGCAGACAGGGGTGGGGTGGGTGGGGTGGGGGGGGAGACAGCAGGCGACGTAAGACAAGAGGACGAAATTTCGACATTCTCTGCGTGACGAGAGGGAGAATATGAGATAATCAACGTTGGTTAATTAAAAGAGAGAGAGAGAGAGAGAGAGAGAGAGAGAGAGAGAGAGAGAGAGAGAGAGAGAGAGAGAGAGAGAGAGAGGATAGGAGAGAGAGAGAGAGAGAGAGAAAGAGAAGAGAGGAGAGAGGACAGGCATACAGACAGATATACGCACAGAGACAGACAGAGAAATAAAATAAAAGATAAAGGAAAGAAACGCAATAACATATAGCATAAAATTTAGGAAATAATTGTCATGAAACGATCACCAGTAAGGAAGAATAGGAAAAAAACAAAAAACAAAAACAAAAAACAAAAACATTCTAAGATATCCTCTCGTAGTAACGACGATAAAGAAGAATAGATAAACAGATGATAATACGCGCGGTAAAAACAAACACACACGCGCGTAAAAACAATTTTTTTATATAATTACGATGAAAATACGTTAAATCAAGAATACATCCTTGCAAATAATAAAAAAAAATAATAATAATACATACTAAGAAAAAGAAGAATACTTTTACTTTCCTTGAATAGAAGGGACGCGACAAGCTGCTTATTCTTAAGTGGTACGAGGAATGAGAATTTTACAGTTAACTACAATACATGCTGATTAAAGTATCTCCAGTGCATTGCTAGTGAAGAGAGAGAAGGAGGGAAAGAGGAAGAGAAAGACAGAGAGAGATGAGAGAGAGAGTGAGAGAGAGAGAGAATAGAAGAGAGAAGAGAGGAGAGAGAGAGAGAGAGAGAGAGAGAGAGAGAAGAGAGAGAGAGAAAGGAGAGAAGAGAGAAAGAGAGAAGAGAGAGAAGGGAGAGAGAAGAGATGAGAGAGAGGAGAAAGAGAGGAGAGAGAGAGAGAGAGAGAGAGAGAGAGAGAGAGAGAGAGAGAGGAGAGAGAGGAGAGAGAGGAGAGAGAGAGAAATAGAGAAGAAGATGTGAGAGAGAGAGAGAGAGAGAGAGAGAGAGAGAGAGAGAGACGAGAGAAGAGAGAGAGACGAGAGAGAGAGAGAGAGAGAGAGAGAGTCAAAGTCAAAGTCAAAACATTTTATTCCATTAATTGCAATGGTTATTCTTTACATAAATACATTCATATTTACAACTGATTATTAATAGTTTTTTTTTTTCGTTTTGAAATTACAGAAGTTATTAATGACTCTTATATTATCTGGTTTCATGTTCCATAACTTGGGTCCACGTATTTCCATTTGTCGTGCCCCTGTATCGGTACTCGATAAAGAGAATAAAGGGAATTTACTTGACGTGTCTGGACACTTGATGTGTTCCATACAGTTTGCAAGGGCATTAACCATTCCGGATAAACCCCATGAATGAGCATGCACATGAATACACTGTGCCATAACTGGATTTAGGCTGGACTTTTAACCATTTTAATTTTTGCGGGCTGATGTGATCAAGTTTACTGATATTACCTAATGCAACTCTTGTAGCAAAGTTTTGTAATTTCTGTACTTTTTGCATTTGGGCTTTGTTAGTCGAACCCCAAATATTTGAACAATTGTTAATAATGCTTAGAACTAATGTTTGTACAACCATGATTTTAGTTTCAGTAGTGATTTGATTTCTTATGTGATTAAAATACACCAGGGTGCCCACTACTTTCCTGTGTAT
>NW_020870646.1:472503-482503 GCF_003789085.1 Penaeus vannamei | reverse complement strand
AACACGTGAATTATTCCCCGGGACAATAAATGATGATAAAAAGCCGAGGATGAGTCAAAACGAGACAGGCGCGATGAGCTCACAAAGAGAGAGAGGAGAGGAACGTTTTCTTCTTCTGTCAAGAGGCTCGGGTGAGGAAGATGAATTATAAAAGCTGCAGGAGAGGTGAAATATGGTTCGCTTCAGCTGCTCGTGCGGTGATGAGGGGGTGAAATGGCGTTGATTTTGGTCTGTCTTGCGCTTTCTCTGGTCTCCTTTCTCCTGTCTTATCTCCTCTCTCTCTCTCTCTCTCTCTCTCTCTCTCTCTCTCTCTCTCTCTCTCTCTCTCTCTCTCTCTCTCTCTCTCTCTCTCTCTCTCTTCTCTCTCTCTCTACGATGAGCTGCGAAAACCCAAGGAATTTACTGCAAGCCCAAATAGCCCCTATTCAGATCAAGTAAAGAGAGACAGAGAGAGAGAGAGAGTAAAAGAGAAAAAGAGAGACGAGAGAGAGAGACGAAAAAGAGACAGAGACAGACAGAGATAGAAAGACAAACAGAGACAGAGAAGGAAACAACCCCCCCCCCACACACACACACGCGACACGCAAACACGGAAACAAAGCGAGCGAAAAAATTAAAAAAATAAAATACAAAACACCCCTTTTCAAGACGACACACGACGGAAGAATAGAACCAACACTCCCTTCCCACGCGTTCGGCAGTCGCGGTGTCAGAGGACAAACATTTGTGTCAGATCCCAATGGGCCGAGGGTGTCATTTGACAAGATTTGAGAGGCACAAACATGACTAGTCCAAACAGGCAAGAAGCAGAAGGCAGAAGAATGGAGGAAGAGAAAGAGGAACAAAAGGACGGAAGGGGGGAGATGGTAAGAGAGAGAGAGAGAGGAAGTGGAGAGGAGGAGAAGGATTAAAAGAGGGCGAATGGGAGGAAGAGCGGGGGTTGATAACGATGAAGGAGGAGGAAAGGGGTGAAGGTAAAGAAGAGAAAAAAAGTGGAGAATAAAAAGTGGAAAAAATAGAGGGAGAAAAGAGAGGAGAAATAGAAAGATAGTGAGGCTTAGAAGGAGAAAGAAGAGGAGGGAGTGACGAGAGCAGAAGATAGAGAAGAAGGAAGAACAAGAGAAGAGAAGAGAAGAAATGAGAGAATATTAATTTTAAAAAAGCAGAGAAAACGTGGAAGAAGATGTGTGAGGAGAAGATAAAGAGAAGGACACGGAGAAGGAAGAAATGAACGGAAGGAGAAATAAAGGAAAAGGGTGAAGGAAGAGAAAAAGCAGAAAGAGGGGAAGAAGAGATAGATAAGAATGAGAAGCGGATTTCCCGAAAGAGAGGGAGAAGAGGAGAGGAAGAAAGAGAGTTAGACAGAGAAGGAGAAGAGAGGAGAAATAAAGAGATAGAAAGAGAGAAAGAGATAGATAGATAGAGAGAGAGAGAGAGACAGGCAGACAAAGAAAGAAAGAGAGAGAGAGTAAGAGACAGAGAGAGAGAGAGAGAGAGAGAGAGAGAGAGAGAGGTGGATTGGAATTCATCCATGACTCTGATCTAATATAAGAAAAAAAAAAAAACACGAAACGATATCAAATAAAATAGTCAAAATCTCCAAATTCTATATTGGGAATTTTATCCGTGGATGAATTTCATAGAGCCTTTTTGTTATATGTATTTTTTTCTTCTGCACACGATGTTAACAGGCGCTGCAATTATTTTTTACGATTTTGCAATAGAGCAATACAAGCAAAAGTGATAACCCAAGTCGTTAGTATGAAAGTGATAAAAAAAGGGTGATTTAAAGAAAATTGAAAAAGAGTAGAAATTGATATGAAATAATCGTAGAGGAACCAAGAGAATGGAAGGGATAGAAAGAGAGAATCATTGAGGAATTGGTAGAAAGGAATTGCACTGAGAGAAAAAGAGAATAGAGGAATTGATAAAAGAAATGAAAGTGATGCAAAATGAGAATCAGATAGGAATTGGTAAGAATGGTGGAAAAAAGTGGTGGAAAAGGCAAATCATAGAAAAATTGATAAAAGAGAAATATTGAAGAGATAAATGATTTCTAAATAAACACACTTATACATGAATATGTCAATAAATGAAAGTAAAGAGAAAAGGATAAATTGATAACAAAAATGTGAATGAATAAATAAGGGATAGATATCCAAATAGATAATGATAAGTAAAAGAAAAGAAGGATAGATTAATAACTAAAAGTCGAATAAATTAATAGTTACTTGATATACCTCAATAGATAAGTAGATGAATAAACGAAAGAATAATAACAATAATAAAAAGATTTAAGGAAGAAAAAAAAATTCCCCTTCATATCGATCCAATAACCTCCCCCCCCCCATCTTCCCCCCTTCCACCACCCCCCCCTCCCCACACACATTTAATGCAAAGTAGATGGGCAAACGAAACAATAATAATAATAAATAAAAAGATTTAGGGAAAAAAAACCTTCATATTGGATCCAATAACCTCCCCCCCCCCCCATCTTCCCCTATAGCCCCACCCACATTCCCGAAACCCCCCCCTTCACCCCACCCCCCCCTTCCCCACACACTCAAAACAAAGTAGATGAATAAACGAAAACAATAATAAAAATAGGGAAAAAAAAAAAAAAGAAATCCCCTTCATATCAGATCCAATAACCCCCCCCCCCATCTTCCCCTATAGCCCCCCCACACACACTATACCCCCTCATCCCCCCCCCCCTCACACTCCCCCCAAAAAAAAAAAAAAAAAAAAAAAAAAAAAGTTCGCTCCCGCTAATAGAGCTTGTCAGGCCATTTCTCACGCCAGCTCCCCGGGCTCTGTTCACAGCCATTTACGGCGATTTGCATATGAATGAAAATACAAAAGTGAAGAGGTGAAAATACGTTTATGGCATCACAAGGTTTGTTAGAGCGGCCATTGGTCTCGCTAGTGAGGGCTTGTTTCTCGTGGTTTGGAGTGGTTTGCTGTGTCATTTTTATTCCCCGTTTTTAATGGTTAGTTTCCTTTTTTTTCTGACTTTTTTTTTTGGGGGGGGGGGGAGGGGAGAGGGGGAGTTGGAGGTGTTGTCGCTTTTGGTGTCAGTTGTGGTGGGTTCTGTTTTTTTTTTTTTTTTTTTTTCTTTACTCTTGCTTTGTGGGTGATTTTAATTTTCTTTGTTTCTCTCTGTGTCTGTGTCTTTTTGCTTCTTGATGTCTGTCTAACTTTCTCTCTCTCTCCATTTTCTGTCTCTCTCTCTCTTTCTTTTTCTCTCTCTCTCTCTCTCTCTCTTCTTTCTCTCTCTCTCTCTCTCTTTCTCTCTCCTCTATCTCTCTCTCTCTCTCCCTCTCTCTTTCTCTCTCTCTGTCACTCACTCCCCTTTCTCCCTTCCCCCCTTCTTCTCTCTTCTCTCCCTTTCTCCCCCCCCTTCTCTCTCTTCCCCCCTCTCTCTCACTCCTATCTCTCACCCCCCAGCCCCTTCTCTCTTTTCCCCCCTCTCTCTCTCACTCCTCTTCTCCTCCCTCCTCCCCCTTCTCTCTCTTCCCCTTCCCTCTCTTCCCTCACACTCCCCTTCTCTCCTCTCTCCTCTCTTTCTCTCTCCCTCACACTCCCCTTTTCCCCCTCTCCCTCTCTCTCTCTTCCCCCCCCTCTCTCTCACTCCCCTTCTCCCTCTCTCCCTCTTCTCTCCTCTTTCTCCTCACACTCCTTCTTCTCCCTCCCCCCTTCTCTCTATTCCCCCTCCCTCTCTCACTCCTTTCTCCCTCCCCCCATCTCCTCTCCCTCCCCTCTCTCTCTCTCCTCCCCTTTTTCCCCTTCCCCCTCCTCCACCTCTCTCTTTTCCTCCTCTCCTCTCTCACCAAAAACCACCTCCACGGCCCTCTCGTCGATGCCAACACAGCCACGAAGGATCCCTGCGTGCATGACTTCTCGTAAAGATTCGAAGAAAGAATCTCTCATACCCCCCCCCCCCTGACCCCCCCCTACTCTACATGACCCAGCTGAGCCCGGCTGCGTGAAATCTATATTTTTGTTCTCTCTCTTCTTTCTCTTTCTCTCTTTTCTTTCTCTCTCTCTCTCTCTCCTCTCTTCTCTCCTCCTCTCTCTCTCTCTCTCTCTCGTCTCTCTCTCTCCTCTCTCTCTCTCTCTCTCTCTCTCTCCCTCCCCTCCCTCCCTCCCTCTCTTTTTTCCTCTCCTAATAAGATGTGCATTCTTCTCTATCTCTGTCTTTGTTTTGTTCTTTCTCTGAAGTTTGTTTTTATCTTAGTATTTTCTGATTTTTCGTTTACTCTCTCTTATTCCATTCTCTCTCTCTATCTATCTATCTGTCTGTCTATCTATTTATTTATCTATCTATCTATCTCTTTTCTTCTCTCTTTCCCCCCTCACCCCCTCTCTCTCTCTCTCCTATCTCTATCTCTCTCCTCTCTCTCTTTCTTCTCTCTCTTCTTATCGTCTCTCTCTCTCTCTCTCTCTCTCTCTCTCTCTCTCTCTCTCTCTCTCTTTCTCTCTCTCTCTCTCTCCTCTCCTCCTCTCTTTCTTCTTCTCTCTTCTCTCTCTCTCTCTCTCTATCTATCTATCTATCTCTCTTCCTCTCTTTCCCCACCCTCACCCTCTCCTCTCTCTCTCTTTCTCCCTTTCTCCATCCAGCCATCCATCTCTCCCTCACTTTCTTCCTGTCTCTCCCTCTCCCTCCCATCCTCAGTTCTGCATGAATCCATATTCGCTTAAGTTGGTGAAGTTCATGCAGGCACGCGACCTTGCAGCTCAACGAATGGAAGAATGGAAAAGATTGCTTGGTCCGGGAATGGAGTCACGAGGGGATAACCCCCCCCCCTCTCTCTCCCCTCTCTTCTCTCTCTTCTTTGTGTCATTTTCCCCTCTCTCCTTTCTCCTCTCCTCTCTCCGCTGCCCTGTAACTATGTCTCCTCTCGTCTTTCTTTCCTGTCTCCTCTTCCCTTTCTTTTTCTCTCCTGATATCTTCTCTCTCTCTCCTCTCCTCTCTCTACCCTTTCTCTTGTCACTTTTCTCCTCTCTCCTCTCCTCTCCCTGCTGCTCTGTATCTCTATCTTCTCTCTTCTTTCTTTCATGTCGCCTTTCCCCTTTCTCTTTCTCTCCTGATATCTTCTCTCTCTCCTCCTCTCCCCTCTCTCTTTCTCTCCTGCCCTTTTCTCTTTCCTCCTCTCTCCCCTCCCTTTCTCTCACCCTTCCCCTCTCTTCTCTCTCTCTCCATTCTCCTGTCATCTTTCCCCTCCCTCCCGCTCTCTCCCCTCTGTCTTCTCTCGTGTCACCTCTTTCTTCGCCTTTCCCTTTCCTCTCTCCTCTCGTTTCCTCTCTTTTCCTGACACCTCTCCCTTCTTTCTTCATCTCCTGATATCTTTCCTCTCTCGTCTTTTCTCCCGCTTTTTCTCTACCCCTCTCTTCTACCATCCCCCGTTCTCCTCTCGCCTCTCCCATTCTCCCGTTTTCCACATCCTCTCTCTCTCTTCCCTCCTCAGTTCTCTCCATTCTCATCTTCCAGTCTCTTTACTCTTCCATCTTCCCTCTCTCCTGTTACCCCTTCCCTTCTCCCCTACTCCTCTCCCTCTCCCTCTCCCCTTCCCTCTCCCTCCCCCTCCCCCTCTCCCTCCCCCTCTCCCTCCTCCTCTTGCGTCTCTGAGGGGAGTTTGTTGTGTATGTGTCTGAATATTTGTCATAGTATGTGAGTGCTAAGTGCGTGTGTATGTTCTGGTTTTCATATGTGTGTGTGTGTGTGTGTGTGTGTGGGTGTGTGTGTGTGTGTGTGTGTGTGTTGTGTGCTGTGTTGTGTGTTGGTGTGTGTGTGTGTGTGTGTGTGGTGTGTGTGTGTGTGTGTGTGTGTGTGTGTGGTGTTGTGTGTGTGTGTAGTGTCTGTTTTAAGTAGTGGGTCTGTTTTAAGAACTTTCATGTGTGTGTGTGTGTTTATGTGTAAGTACTGTATGTTTTAGAGTTCATGTTGTGTGTGTGTGTGTTTATGTGTAAGTAGTGTCTGTTTTAAGACTTTCATGTGTGTAATTATGAGTTATTTTTTTTATTTATCTGTATGTTTTTGATTCAGTCTGTGTTTGTATGTATACACTTCTGGATAATGCGAGTCTCTATATATTAGTTCTGTACATGTGTGTGCGTGTTTATTTGCACTGTGATTATTTTTTGAGCAAGTATTTGTAGTATACATTTATACATTTATGTTATTTTTTTATTTAAAGAAAGAAAGAAATGAAACAAAGAAACAAAGAAAATATACTGAAGAAAATAGAAGAAAACGCTGGAGTTTCTCACAAGACACAACAACAAAAAAAATATTGAACTGAATTCAACGATAAATGGATGTATTGGTAACCTGTCGCTCAGACATGTTTTAAACAAGAATATGTGAGAAATCGCGAGAAGCAGATTTATCATCCGACACATATCATCCCTGGGTCGAGAAAACATTATATTTTTTCACATAATTTCTTATATCATGATTTTTAATTTGATAATATATTTCATGATACTATATTCTCCCTAAATCGAGGAAACATTTCCTTCCCATTTTACACATTTTCGCATATAACCCTTTTTTATTCTAATTTCCCCTCCTCTATTTCCCACGCATCCTTCCATTTTACACATTTTCGCACCCTTTTATTCTAATTTCTCCCTCCCCCCCCCCATCCTTCCCATTTTTACACATTTTCGCATATTACCCCTTTTTTTTATTCTAATTTCTCCCCCTCCCTCCCCCGAAAACTCTTCCACACCTCTCTCTCTCCTACTGCCTAATAATCTAATTAATTTTAGGGGAAACTTTAGCACGAGGTGATAAAAAACACGCTCCTCTGTCTTTTACGTCCCGAGATAGGGGAGTTGGGCCGATAAGGTCAGAGATAACAAAAAGGTACATTTCTTAAAGTGGAGAGAGAGGTGCTGGGGGATAGGTAGAGAGAGAGAGCGATATAAAGATGAGAGGTTGGATTGGATGAATAGATGGGTGGATAGATAGATAGAGATAGATAGGGGGCAGTAGGGAGACAAGAAAGGGAGGGAGGAGGAGGAGAGAGAGAGAGAGAGAGAGAGAGAGAGAGAGAAGAGAGAGAGAGAGAGAGAGAGAGAGAGAGAGAGAGAGAGAGAGAGAGAGAGAGAGAGAGAGCATAAAGATGGTAGGTTGAAATGGATGAATAGATGGTAGATGGATAGATAGATCGAGATAGATAGGGGCAGTGGGGAGACAAGAAAGGAAGAGTCGACCAGAGAGAAAGAGAGAGAGAGAGAGAGAGAGAGAGAGAAGAGAGAGAGAGAGAGTGAGAGAGAGAGAGAGAGTGAGAGAGAGAAAGAAGAGAGAGAGAGAGAGTGAGAGAGAGAGAGAGAGAGAGAGAGAGAGAGAGAGAGAGAGAGAGAGAGAGAGAAACAGATAGATAGATAGATAGATAGTTAGAGAGAGAGAGAGAGAGAGAGAAACAGAGAGAGAGAAAGATAGATAGATAGATAGAAGAGAGAAGAGAGAGATAGTTAGAGAGAGAGAAAGAGAGAAGGGGAGAGAGAAAAAAGGGAGAAGAAAAAAGCGAATGAAAAAGCCCCACCCCCCTAAAAAAAAAAAAAAAAAAAAAAAAAAAAAAAAAAAAAAAAAAACTAAGTAAAAAAAAAAAAAAAACAGGAAAAAGACAAAGAAAAGAAGAAGAAAGCAAAGGCCTGAAAAAGAGCGAACGAAGTGAAGACGAAGAGACAGAAAATAAAATTCAGTCAGCAAGAAGTTAAGGGGAAATCAAGGGAAGTTTAGCATAGAACTCAAGCGAGGACAGAGAGATAAAAAAATAATAATAATACAAAATAAAATAAAAAAGAAGAAAGGAAAAAGAAAAAATAGAAAAGTTGAAGTGAAAAATAATCACAACAAATAAATAAATAGATGTCTAGAGAGATTGATCGGTTATTAAAAATTAATTAGCGTCAACAGCTAAGATCATTAGCGTCGAACACCTGATTTAATTAAAATGTCCAAAAAATCTAAATATTTTAAAAATCAATCACTAAATTGTCTCTTATAGGAAAAATGACAAACGCGCTTATATCAGTGAAAAAAAAAAAAAAAATCAAATAGAACGAAAAAAAAAATCAAATGGAAAAAAGAAAAATCAGGAAAGTAAAATATAACCAAACACATACTTCATAAAGGAATCACATACAGATTAAACATATCAGCTCACATATTATATCAGCAACATTATTAAAACCATATGGTTGTTAAAAGGAAAATTACTTTGAAAAAAAGAACGAAATATAATAATATAATAATATAATAATAATATAATAATAATGATAATAACAATAAATAATAATAATAATAATAATAATAATAATAATAATAATAATAATAATAATAATAATAAAATAATAATAATAATAATAGTAATAATAAAAAATAATAATAATGATAATAATAATAATAATAATAATAATAAAAATACAATGATAATAATAAAAATAAAAACAATAATAGACATTATAAAAATAAATAAGATATCTATCCTTCCTTACCACTATCTGATCTTCAATAAAACATATTCACACAGAGGCTGTATATAACGAACCAATTCCCTGGTCTCGATAATATTCGCAACTGTTGAGTCCATATAAATCGTAACTATTACTTAATTCTTAATCTTATGTAATATTCTTGGTTACGTGTTTTCTTGATGATGATGATATAACACATAGTAAATAGTAATGATATTAATACCAATAACAAGCATCATCATCATCATCTTAATAATAATAATAATGATAGTAATGATGATATTAATGATAATGAAACTGATGATGACTATGATAAAAAAGAGGATGATGATGATTACTATTATCATTTTTATCACTACGATTATCCTTATTGTCATTATCATTATCATTGTTATCATTAGTATTCTTATCATCATAATGATAATGGTAATTATAATGATAACAATGAAGATAATTACGATAAAGACAACATTAAAAATAAAGATAATAACCATAATCATAATAATGATTATCATACCATTGATAACAATTAAAGATAAATCCCAGTAACAAAATGGAAAAAATAATATATTTAATAACAAAAACACATATACAATAATTCACAATAAAAAAAGGAAAAATAGTAATACAATGAACTAATAAGATAACAATGCAATAATAGAATAAATAATAAAGTAGGGATAGAATAGATAATAAAATAATAAAGTAATAACGCCATGGAATTAAAGAGAGAAAGAAAGATAAAAAGAAGACGAAAACTTGTAAAACTTCACTATTTCATTCGTCGTTGCCTTCGCATGTGCTGTCACTTTTGATGTGTTATGACAGTCACGTAATGAAAACCTTCAAAACTTTTGCTACAGTCTTTCCAAAACAAAGAAAGGAAATGAAGGATAAGAAAAAGATGCAAAGAAGGAAGGGAAAATCGTAGTTTTTTTTTTTTTTTTTTTTTTTTTTTTGTATTTGTATTTTGATTTTCCTTTTTTATCTATTTATTTATATGTAGTAATCATGTATGCTGTTGATTGATTTGATTAAATAATCTTATTTTTGGAGGAAAGAGGTTGATACAGTTCACTTCAAAATTGATAAATAATATTATGTTACACTAAGTACATTCAACACCAAACCTTTCTCAGCTTTTGATTGGCAGGAATTCCTTTCACAAAAAGAGATCGTTGTTAATTAGAGACAGTCAGAGTATTGTTCATCTAATTTTTATATAATTCAGAACTAGAATGTGATTAATAAGAGTAGAATAAAAAGGAGTTTCGGTTTACATGCTTTCAATGTTCCAAATGCTGCAGGCTGCATTTGATTGTTCAAGGTGAACAGTTTGTACTCAGGTATGGGCAATATATATATATATATATATATTATATATATTATATATATATATATATATATATATATATATATATATATTATATATATATATATATATATATATGCCACGTGATCAATCGGAGGCAGTGGTGGGCAAAAACAACAACAAAATCCCACGAACTCCGTT
>NW_020870646.1:462503-465003 GCF_003789085.1 Penaeus vannamei | reverse complement strand
TTCTTGGCAGTTTCTTTTCAGTTCCATCTTTCCATCTCCCTGTTTCTCCCTCGTCCTCGTTCCCACAGCAGGCGTTCTCAAAGCCTTGTTGATTGTTTTCTCTTCTTCCCTTCTTACCAAAGGCCCAAAGCACATCAACTTGGATTATCTTGTCTACGTCTGTTCTTCTCTTTACTCCTGCCTGTCACCCTTCCCACATCAGTCTCATCTCTATTCTCCTTACATTCTCTTCTGTTCTCTTTTCTCTTTCCATACGTCGCATGAAACTCAGCATTCTCAGATCTGTTCTCCATAGCTTCTCTTATTTTATCTTTTATCTTTTCATACGTCGCATCAAACTAGGAATTCTCATCTCTGTTCTCTCTCGATTCTCGTCTTTTCTCTTTTCTCTTTTCATCTGCCGCATCAAACATGCATTCTCATCTTTATTCTCCCTCGATTCTCGTCTTTTCTTTTTTCTCTTTCCATACGTCGCATGAAGCTTTTTCCTCTTCCATGAGGTGATATTCTGTACAAGATGGAGATATTTACAGTACGTTAGTTTGCTTGGTCAAAATTGTAGTTAAACAGAATAAAAGGAACTTACACGTTGAGTAGTGAGTTTTGCTTAATGAATCCAAGACTCATTTTCACTCATTGTCTTTCAATATGTCTTCTTTTTTTCTCCGCCCCCCCCCCCCTCTCTCTCTCTCTCTTCTCTCTCTTCTCTCTCTCTCTCTCTCTCTCTCTCTCTCTCTCCTCTCTCTCTCTCTCTCTCTCTCTCTCCTCTCTCTTCCTCTCTCTCTTCTTCTCTCTTCTCTCTCTCTCTCTCTCTCTCTCTCTCTTTTTTCTCTCTTCTTTCTCTCTCTCTCTCTCCCTCCTTTGTTATTTTTTTTCTCTATGGTCAAGAGCTATAAGATTACACGATTCTTCTCCATGCTTTTCCTGTCCATTGCATCTTCCTCTGTAACTCTCCTTCTTGGCAGTTCCTTTTCAGTTCCATCTTTCCATCTCCCTGTTTCCTCCTCGTCCTCTTTCCCACAGCAGGCGTTCTCAAAGCCTTGTTGATTGTTTTCTCTTCTTCCCTTCTTACCAAGGCCCAAGCACATCAACTGGATTATCTTGTTTACGTCTGTTCTTCTCTTTACTTCTGTTCTCTGTTCTCCCTCGATTCTCCCGTCTTCTTCTCTTTTCTCTTTTCATACGTCGCATCAAACTAGGAATTCTCATCTCTGTTCTCCCTCGATTCTCTTCTATCTTTTCTCTTTTCATACGTCGCATTAAATTCAGCATTTTCATCTCCCTTTCTCCCTCGATTCTCTTCTTTCTCTTCTCTTCTCATACGTCGTATGAAATTAAATATTCTCAAATTTGTTCTCTCTGGATTCTCTTCTTCTTTCTTCTCTATTTTCATACGTCGTATCAAACTATTCATTCTCATCTCTGTTCTCCCTCAATTCTTTTCTTTTATCTTTTACCTTATCATCCGTCGTATTAAATTAAGCATTCTCATCTCTATTTCATCTTCTCTTTTCTCTTCTCATACGTCGTATCTAAACTAAGCATTCTCATCTCTCCCTTTTCTCCCTCCCCTCGATTCTCTCTCTCTTTCCTCTTCTCCCCGTCGCATCAAACTAAGCATCTTCATCTCCCTTTCTCCCTCGATTCTCGTCTTTTCTCTTTTCTCTTCTCATACGTCGTATCAAACTAAGCATTTCCATCTCCCTTTCTCCTCGATTCTTCTTCTCTCTTCCTCCCTCGGTTCTCCTCTTTCTCTTCTCTTTTCATCCGTCGCATCAAACTAAGCATTCTCATCTCTATTCTCCTCGATTCTCGTCTTTTCTCTTTTCTCTTTTCATCCGTCGCATCAAACTAAGCATTCTCATCTCTATTCTCGTCTTTTCTCTTTTCTCTTCTCATTCGTCGCATCAAACTAAGCATTCTCATCTCCCTTTCTCCCTCGATTCTCTTCTTCCTCTTCTCTTTTAGTACGTCGCATCACATCCCATCTTCTAACAAGAAAACCAATAACCTGCAACTCTAGTAATAAAATCACGTACCTTGTGTATGTTATCTTCAGCAAAACTTTCCATATCAGATGTGCACCTTGATCATCCTCGGAATGGGATAATCCAATTAATACAGCTAATCTCATTACCATGATCTCAATTAAAAGCAGATGCTGAGCTTAATAAAGGTTTCGGATCTTGATGTCTTAACTTGAGGATATTTTGTGTTCTTGTTTATGTTTTTCTGGTTGGGTTTTAGAAGCGAGTTTTAATCCCGTCTAGATTCCCCCTCTCTCTCCCTCTCTCTCTCTTTCTCTCTCCATCCCTCCCTTCCTCCCCTCCCCCTCTCTCTCTGTCTCTCTCTTTTCTCTCTCTGATATTTTCTCCCTCTCTTCCCACTTCCCTTTCCATCCACCTGACCAATCTCTCTCTCTCTCCTCTCTCTCTCTCTATCTCTCTATTTCACTCTTTCTCTCTCTCCCCCCCCCTCTCTCTCTCCTCTCTCTCTTTTT
>NW_020870646.1:450003-452503 GCF_003789085.1 Penaeus vannamei | reverse complement strand
AAAATAAAATAAAAGCTATAATGCTGATAAGTAGATGAGAAAAAAAAATATATATATATCCCGGTCCTGGACGATTACGTAATATTATAGAAAGGCTTAGAAAATAGGCCTAACAGGGAGTACGTTTCCCAGCCTCATTATCCTCATTATGGATGTCATTATGTTCTCTTTAATCTTCATTATCATCATTTTCATCTTCATCTTTATTACCCTTATTTCTCCTCTTTTTTGTTTTATGTCTAGCGTCGTGGTTATCGTTCTTGTGTAATCTTTGCTTCGTTTTAGTGTTCTTTGTCTCGGTCTCTCGCTTTCTCTCTTTCTTCCTGTGTTTGTCTGTTCCTGTCTGCCTGTTCCTGTCTGCTTGTCTACCTATCTGGTTGTCTGTCTGTCTTTCTCTAAATGTCTGTCTGTCCGTCTATCTGTCTCTGTCTAACTGTCTGTCTGTATATTATCTCTCTCTCTCTCTCTCTCTCTCTCTCTCTCTCTCTCTCTCTCTCTCTCTCTCTTTATATATATATATATATATATATATATATATATATATATATATATATATCTCTCTCTCTCTCTCTCTCTCTCCTCTCTCTCTGCTCTCTCTCTCTCTCTCTCTCCTCTCTCTCTCTCTCTCTCTCTCCTCTCTCTCTCTCTCTCTCTCTCTCTGATCCTTTATTCGCCACATGGTTAACTGCAAAGGCGTGGTCAAGCTTTCATACGTTCGATTCGCCACATGGCTAACTGCAAAGGCCATGTGACCACATCAAGCTCTTGTCATGTGGCGAATGATTTGGTTTTCCAACATATCATTTGAGATAAAATGGTCTTGTATTCATATAAGTATCACTACTGTTATTGTCATTATCACTAGTCGTTATTATCAATACTATTCTAACTTTATTGTCTTTATCATCATCATTATCGTTATCATCATCACTATCATGATCATTATCGCTATTATTCTCATCTTCATCACCATCATTATATTCCCTCTTCACCTTAATCATCACCATTACTATTACCTCCACCCCACCTTCATCACCATCATCATTAGTATCATCATTCTAATCCCCATTACAAAATAAACTAATTAAGAATATATATATCTATCTAGCTGCTGCATGCAAATGTCTGTGTTTACAACCTGTCATGGTCCAATTTGAAGTGCAAACACAGAGCCAACAAGAGAAAAAGCAAACAAAAACACGTGGGGTAACAGGAGAGAGTAAATAAAACAAGACAAATAAAAAAAAAACGTAATGATCAGACACACAAATATATGTCAAAAATCTAATTATAAGATAAAGGTCAGAAATTAGAAGAATTCGTGAAAAAGGAATAAACTATGATAAAGAAAAAGTAATGGTAGTTATGATAATAAAAATGACAATAATGATGATGATAATGACAATTATGATTAGGATAATGATAATAGTAATGATACTAATAATAATGATAATAATAGTAATAATAATGATAATGATAATAATAGAAATAATAATGATAATGATAATAATAGTAATAATAATAATAGTGATGATAATAATAATAAAGATGATAATAATGATAATGAAATAATAACAACAACAACAATAATTTGATAATAACAACACTAATGGTAATCATGATAAAGGTAAAAATCATTATAGAGATAGTAATTATTATAGTAATGCTATTACTACTACCACAACTACTAATTATAATAATGATAATGAAAATAATAATAATGATTATGATGCTAATAATAATAATCATAATATTAATAATAATAATAATAATAATAATAATAATGATTATCTTGGTAATCACGAGGATTGATAACAATAGTAATATTATAACATAGTGATAAAAATTGTAAAGTTAATAAAATCAATTAAAATATAAATGGCAATAAATGATGATGATAAAGATAATAGACACGATTATCATGTAATAGAATTTGAAGAAGAAATATAGAGGCAATGTCCAATTGGTATTTGGCTTGAATTAATTACTTGCAAGCGACGATATATGCATAGTTTGCAACATGGGCTGGGGGGGGGGGATGCAAGGGATATAATAAAAAAAGAATGAATAATCGAAGATATTGTAAACTGAAAAAAATACGTTAGTTTCAACAACTCGTCTTCCGTTATAAACAGCCCGAGTTATTGAACAAGTTTTAACAAGTGTATCGCATCCAATTCATTAAACAGATTCATTTCATTAAGTATATTGCAGCGGCCGAGAAAACAAAAGATAAAATTTATCGCTGTGAGAGAAAACTCGAGAAAACCATTACTCACGAAGCCAACTACGAGAGTCGTCCGGCGTTTAAACAATTAAAAGTTTTCATTAGAATCTGATAAAAGTTCGTCAAGGAGAAAGTGGTTGCAGAGGAGGAAGGATGCAAGTGCAGTGTGACGAGGTTCTTGGATCTATTTATCCAAGTGGAAGGAAAGTATGATGGCTTTTATGTCTGTCGATTGGGATGTTTGTTATTTTACCTTGATGTCATCAGTGCTGT
>NW_020870646.1:435003-437503 GCF_003789085.1 Penaeus vannamei | reverse complement strand
TCTCAATTAAATATATTAAATTAATCATATACTGACGCTACCACAACACTACAACACAACACACAAACAGACAACAAAAACAAAACAACAACACCGCAAAAACCAAACAAGACCTTTCACGAATTAGCTTTTTCCTCTATAAGCTATATATGAAGCCATAACAGACGTCAATAATAAATATACAGCATAACAATAAATTTAACTAAGTTCTAATTGATAACTCTGTATAATAATAATTAATATAATAAATACTCATGTCCATTCTAATCGCATCCTCCCTCTCTGTCCATCTGTGGGCTGGAAACTCTTTAATCCTGTCGTTTACTCTAATATAAAATAATGCTCAGATTTATTATATATATTATAATTATATCTATATATATATATAATATATCTATATATTCTGCATATATCATAGTCTCCTATGAAATCCTGGGAACTCAAAGTTAGGTTTCAGTAAATCGCTTGATAAGTTCTCTAAAAAACTTTAACTTTTTATATATAATACGTTTTATATATATAAATTTTTATTTGAGGTGATTCTCATACTTTCTCATTAGTCGTCAACTATACTATCAATAAGTATATATTAATATTAATAATTTAACATATATATCGGATAAGTATATATATTATATATAATAATATATGCCAATCATTTATACTCTATGTGTTTATGGTGCTACCCGTGCATCTAATAAGCTCACATATATATATATATATTATAGGTAATACATGTGATACTCCATTATAATGAATATATAGTTGATTATATTTATTATAATTATGTATGATCCTTTATTTATAATAAAGGATAGAACTCGATTTTATTTAGTAACTCATGAGGGAATAACAATTACTCGTCAATATATTCATTAAGTGATATATACCATACTTAGTGTGGACTAGTCGCTTCTCGTTTGGCCCTTCGCGTACGCCTATATTAGTACTAATAGGTGATAGTGCGTGTCTTCGCGGAATAGTATATAGTATAGTATCTTATTATAGTAGGATAATCGTACCGTATATCTCTCGAAGCTACTTATATACTAGTGTATGTGTGTGTGTGTGTTGTGTGAGTGTGTGTGTGTGTGATGGTGTGTATGTGCGTGTGCGCGTTGTGTGCGTGGTGTGTGCGTGCGTGTGTGTGTGTGTGTTGTGGTTATAAATATGTATATAAATATTAGTTATATAATATGTATATTATATATTATATATGTATATATACTATATTGTATATGTATATATATAGTAGTTTTAGGTAGGTATATATAGGTATATAATGTAGGTAGTAGTGAGTATGGTTTGTAGTATATATTAACATTACCACCATTCTACCCGAACACATAATCACTCATCACCCCACACACACACAAACACATGAACCACACGAAATCATACAACTACATCAATTAATAAAAAACATAATTTGACCAAATGCAATGTCGTTTTATATGTCATATATTTATATGTAATTTTGTACAACGTGTAGTACTTAATATATAATATTTCAAATATCATATATTTATTTCGGTATACTATATACTATCTATATCTATTATCCTATGTATAATATATATAGATACTAAGCTCTATATATAACTACATCTACACACAATCAGAAACGAAAATATACTTAACTAAGTTAATATATATAATATGACTATATATATATATAGTAGCTACTAATTATATTTAAGTTTTAAGCACCTTCATAATTAGTACATTCCATACCATTAACTCATACTAACTAACATCATACACATAACACATCACAACTATATATATCACACATATAATAACTAATTAAATAAATATATCATAAACCACATACACACAAATTTACACTACAAATCACATAATGTGCGTCTGCGGTGTGCTGAGTCTACACTAATACATAATGAGTGATACTAACTACAGCACAAACACACACACACACAAAACAGACAAACACATAACTCAAATACAACATAATTTAAAGACTAATACTACACTTACTAACTCATCATAACTATTATTATTATAATAAATATATATTAATATATAGAACACAATAAACAACATATCAACAAGCACACAAACGCACACACGCAACTCACACTAACACACGCCTTATACAACAAACGCCGCACAAAAGAAAGCGAGGAGGTGTGTGTAAACAGGCAGCAAAATCACCGAAACCTTTTGATATGAAAGAGAGTAAAACAGAATCATTCACAGTACGCCTCGCAACCCAGCCTGCAGTGTCGGTTCGGAGCCAATTCCCACAGGCGATCTCTGTCAAAATTCCTTTTTTTTTTTTTTGGCTCCGTTCCTCTCGGGGTGAAGCTCTGTCTTGGATTTCAAAGTCAACGTGACGCTTTTGACTTTTTGAAAGTGATTCGACCTTTGAGAGCGCTATTTCTGTTAGTCCTCTCTCTCTCTCTCTCTCTCTCTCTCTCTCTCTCTCTCTCTCTCTCTCTCTCTCTCTCTCCTCTCTCTCTCCTCTCTCTCTCTCTCT
>NW_020870646.1:427503-430003 GCF_003789085.1 Penaeus vannamei | reverse complement strand
GGTGCATCCAGATTTACACAAGTTACCCCTCCAGGAACAGGCACCAGGGCAGACTCAATTATTTCTCATTTTTTTTGTCTTTTTTTTTTTTTTTTTTTTTTTTTTTTTTTTTTTAACTTATTCTGCCTTTTTCCAGCTTTCTTTTTTGTGATTTTATTGTTTTGTATTATTATTTTTATTTTTTCAGATTCATATTTTATATATTCTTATCATTTAGTTTTTTTTTTTAATTTTAGATTATATTTTACGCAAAGGTTGTTCAGAATTTTTAAGTGTTTTTAGATATCTACTTTCTTTTGCTTCCTTTATCTTTCCCGTTTTCTTTCTTCCTCTCTCTCTTTCTTATTTTCTTTTCTCTCTCTCTCACTCTCTCTTTTATCTCTATCTATCTGTCTATTTATCTATCTACCTATTTGTCTATCTATATCTCTGCATCTCTTCTATCATATTTTTCATTTAGCTATCTGTCTATCTGAATATCTACCAGTCTATCGATTCCTCTACCATGCTATTTAGCTATCAGTCTATATATCCATATATCCATCTATTTAGAAGTACATGTGTCCCTTTGTTGATCATATATTCATATTGATGTTAGTAGTATCATGCATGGTAACTGACTCTTTATATATATTATCCTTATATATATATAACAATTAACATAACATCGCTGACATTTCATTCTGTCCTTATTATTCATGAATAACAATAAACATATGACAGAATATCTTTTTTCCTTTTTATTATAATTTCATACATCTCTCCGTTTGTCCATATATGTAATCATTCGCTGACATTTCATTCTGTCCTTATTATTTATGAATAACAATAAACATATGACAGATATCTTTTTTATCCTTTGTATTATGTTTTCATACATCTCTCCGTATGTCCATATCTGTTTCTATAATTATATATCGAAATTCAAAATATCAATTAACATTTCTCATTATCTTCCCTTCCACGTAAACACGTTTTCTTAAGGATCTGCAAATCGTCTTCGGGTACACAGTGAATGCAAGTGCTTGTCTCATTTCCTTAGCAATGTTGATCAAAAGGTTTCGTTAAGTTCATTGCCTTTGATGTTTGCAGACTGTGAGGTATTCACTGCTTGAGGCAAGGAGTTGCTTGGGTGTTTGTCTGTGTGGGGGAGTGGAGGGAGGGCTGGTGGTGTGTTGTTTGTGTGTGTGTGTGTTGGATGTGTTTGAGGCCGTGTTATATGCGTGGTGGAAGGTGGATGGGAGTGTGTGTGTGTGTGTGTGATGTGGTGTGTGTTGTGTTGTGTGTGCTGTGTGTGTGTGTGTGTGTGTGTGTGTGAGAGAGAGAAGAGAGTGAGAGGGAGGAGAAGAGAGGAGAGAGAGAGAGAGAGAGAGAGAGAGAGAGAGGAGAGAGCAGAGAGAAGAGGAGAGAGAAGAGAGAAGAGAGAGAGCAGAGAGAGAGGAAAGAGAAAAGAGATAAAAGTAATAGTAATAGTTTAGGGTCTGCTGTTGACAAGCTCTTGCAACATTGTCAATTGTGGCTTGTCTATTTATTGTGCTTCTAAAACTACTCTCAGGAACGCCGGAGTTACCATCCGACAGCAGTGCGCTGGAATTGAACGCAGGTCAGCAAGATTACTAAACGAAAAGGCTATCGTTTGTGTGCTTGTGTGTGTGTTTAGGTGTGTTTGTGAGTATGTCTCCCCCGCCGCTCCCCCTTCTCTCTCTCTTTGTGTAAGAGTGTGTGTGTGATTTTAGGTGTGTTTGTATGTGTCTCCCCCGCCGCTCCTTCTCTCTTCTCTATCTCTGTAAGAGTGTGTGTGCTGTTTAAGTGTGTTTGTGTGTATGTCTCCCTCCCTCTCTCTCTCTATCTCTGTGAAGAGTGTGTGTGTGTGTTTAAGGTGTTTGTGTGTATGTCTCCCTCCTCTCTCTCTCTCTCTCTGTAAGTGTGTGTGTGTGTTCGTATGTCTACATGTGTTGTATTTATCCTGTGTGTATGCGGACTCTCCCGTGCAATCATCCCTACCCACCTAACCTCCTAAATACCAGACTTCACGAGTACCAAAAAGCACCTACACCACCCCCCACCCCTCCCCCCCCCGCCCCCCAACCTCCGCGAACTTCCGAGCATCTCTACCGAGTCTAACCAGCCGAAGCTCCGACGCGGCTTCGACCTCATTATACTTCCAGCAGCTGAGGATTTTCTCAGATTCATCACACACGCAGCTCCTTTCGCCGCCCCTCCGCTGAGCTGCTGTCGTCCCAAAGCGAATATTAAACCCCGGCTAATCAAGGTGATTTCTTCGGAAGATAAGACAGTGTTGGGTTATTTATAAACGGGGTTATGAAGGTGGCTGAAGACGGATGAACCGGGTGAAAGAAGGGTTTGGGGTGAGAGGGTTAATTCGACGAAGGGTATTCATAGGTATTCTTGGCTGGAGGTTGGGTGAAAGGGGGGGGGGCTTTCCGGTTTAATTGGTTAAGATTGTTTGAGTTTTATTTGTTTTATCGTTTTGTGTTGT
>NW_020870646.1:407503-412503 GCF_003789085.1 Penaeus vannamei | reverse complement strand
TCCTCCAAAAACGGTGGATAGGAAAAAATATTCGAAAGATCCACAACTATGATTGGAAAAGAAAAAATGGAAAATAGGTGGAAAGTGTTTGTGAGGATAAGGGCAGAAAGGAGTAAAAAAATATAGGAAAACAAAGAAACGAAAAAAAAGAAAAAAGAGGAAAGGGGAAG
The DNA here is from genome assembly GCF_003789085.1 of Penaeus vannamei. Lineage (NCBI taxonomy): Eukaryota > Metazoa > Arthropoda > Malacostraca > Decapoda > Penaeidae > Penaeus > Penaeus vannamei. Next base: position 412,333 of record NW_020870646.1, on the reverse strand, counting down.
AGGATGATATTGCGAGCGGATATTGCTATAAAAGAGAGAGAGAGAGAGAGAGAGAGAGAGAGAGAGAGAGAGAGAGAGAGAGAAAACATACCCAAGTACCTACATGCATGCATACACAGGTACACTCACAAAGCAAAATTATACTCATACACACATACGCACAACAAACACATGCACATAAAAAACACGTCCATGGTATAGTGAGGAACACAATCGACTCTATACCGACAGACTTCGATTCGATCCCGATAGACTACGAATCTTCCTTCACAATAAGGCAAGAGTTATTTAATTACGCAACAACACTCGCCTATAACAATTAAACCAAGATAAAACGCCAAATATGGCACACACACACACACCCAACAAAAAAAAAAAAACAAGAGTACAATAACTCATGAAATGCAATAAAGTCTGCGGACCTTTCACTCCATATTTCATTTACTCTTTCCTGAATTGAAATATTTTCATGTACGAGTGCACAGTTGAGAGAACAGATTATATCAAACATCAGTGAGAAAAATGATGATTTGATGATGATGATGATAGTAATAACTATTATCATTCATATTATTACTCTTATTCGTCAGTTCACACTATCTTTATCATTATTATTATTATTGTTATTTTATTATCATTATTATTATTATTACTATTATTATTATGTTGTTGTTGTTGTTGTTTGCTGTTTTTATTACTATTATTATTATTGTTTATATATTATTATTATAACTATCATTATTATTATTATTGTCATTATTCATTATTGTTGTTGTAATTTGTTGTATCATTATTGGTATCATTATCTATGTTATTATTATTATTATATATTATTATTATATTATTATTATTATTATTATTATTATCATTATTATTATTATTATCTATTATTATTATTATTATTATTATTATTATTATATTATTATTATTATCATTATTATATTATCATTATCTTATCATTATTATTATTATTATCATTATTATTTATTACATTTATTTTTATATTATTATTATTATTGCTATTATTATCATTGTCATTATTATCATTATCCTAATTATTATCATTATTGTTATTATTATTATTATTATCATCATTATCATTGTCATCCTTCTCATTATTATCATAATTGTTATTATCATATGATTATTGTTATCATTATCATTATTACTACTATCATTATCATTATTATTATTATCATTATTACTATTAGTATCGTTATCATTATAACTATCATCTTTATTACTATTATTATTATCAACATCAATTTCTTTATCATTTTTATTTTTATCATCATTACTGGTTTCATCATTTGAATGGAATGATGATAATGATTGATAATTAATAACAATGAAAAATAATGATGAAAACAATACTGATATTAACAAAGAATTTTTTTATAATCATCATCATCAAAAATAAATAATGATGATCATCATAATGATGATAACAAACAATTACAAAAAACTGATGATAGTAATAACAATAACAACAACAATAATGATAATAATGATAATAATAACTGTCATTATTATTGTTATTATTAGCATTATTATAGTAATTATTGATGATTGATGATAATACTAAAAACACCACCATGGTAATACCGATAATGGTAATGATAATGACAAAAAATAGTAACAATGAAAATAATCATAATAGTGATAATTACAATAATAATGATAATAAGAATAAGAATATGAATTAAATTTAAATAAGAATAGATATTTTAGATAAAATAGATTATAAAATGTCTGTAATGATAAACATGATGATAATGAAAACAGTAGTAATAGATGTTATCACAAGGTTAATGATAATAATAATGATAATGATAATAACAATTGTGATAATTATAATAATAATATTGACGATTATAATAATAACAACGACAATGATAATGATAACAATAACACATCTACTACTAATAATAATATTAATGATGATAATAATAATAATGATAATGATAATGATAATGATGATAATAATAGCAATAATGATGATAATAGTAATAATGATAATGATGATAATAATGATATCAGTAATGCTAACAATAACAATAACGACAACGATAACAATAATAGTAATGTCAACGATAATAATAACAGCAATAAAAAAAATGATCATAGCATTCAAAGTAATGATAATGATTGATTAACAGCAATTAAGATAATGATGATGATTTAAAAAAAAAAAAAAAAAAAAACAAGGAAAGCTCAAGATGTCTGACGTCTTGATTCCTGACGAAGACCCAAAGGCAATCAATTATATAATTTACTTTGCTTTTCCTTATCCTATTTCTCAACACCAATTTGGTACCTTTACTGTTGACATCCTTCATCTAACACCTTCAAACGTTGTGCCAAGATGTCACCTTGTGCCATTTACTTTCACTTTACTCCTGTCACCTTTCATCTCACAAGTCCATCTTCGAGTCCCTGCAGAGGTTTGTACTTATTTTCATTTCTTCTTTATCTGTCTTTTCTTTATTCTAAGAACTTTTTCTATTTCTTTTCTCATGCAACTCTATCTTTATTTTGTCAGTGTAGAATGGAGGTAACTATGAATTGGACAAAAAAAATGATGACAATAAGTCTTTCTCTCTCTCTCTATGTTTGTCTGTCTGTCTCTCTCTCTCTCTCTCCTCTCTCTCTCTCTCTCTCTCTCTCTCTCTCTCTCTCTCTCTCTCTCTCTCTCTCTCTCTCTCTCTCTCTCTCTCTCTCTCTCGCTCGCTCGCTCTCTCTTTCTCTCTCTCTCTCTCTCTCTCTCTCTCTCTCTCTCTCTCTCTCTCTCTCTCTCTCTTCTCTCTCTCTCTCTTCTCTCTCTCTCTCTCTCTCTCTCTCTCTCTTCTTCTTTCTATTTCTCTCTCTCTCTCTCTCTCTCTCTCTCTCTCTCTCTCTCTCTCTCTCTCCCTCTCCCTCTCCCTCTCCTCTCCTCTCCCTCTCTCTCTCTCCTCTCCCTCTCCCTCTCCCTCTCCCTCTCCCTCTCCCTCTCCCTCTCCCTTCCCTCTCCCTCTCCCCTCTCCCTCTCTCTCTCTCTCTCTCTCTCTCTCTCTTCTCTCTCTCTTTTTTTTTTTTTTAGCTGCATAAAAGCATTGCCTGACTAGAGACGCTTTTCCCTCCTTCCCCCTTTTACCTCGGATAGAAAAATGGGACTGAATATGACAGTTACTCACGCTCCCGAGGCATAAAATACCCTCCTTGACTCATAATTCCAGCAGTACATTTCATTTTTATGAGTGAGAGGTGGGGACGGTGAGGAAGAGATGGTCATTTCTTTTATATATATTTTTTTTAAGTAGATTTGCCTGATTGAATTAATAATGTTGGAGAGAAGAGGAGAAATGAGGATGAGAAAGGTGGGATGTGTAGCCATGTTTTTGTGCGTTTGTTTGTATGTTTTTTTTTTTTTTGTTTTTGTTTTTTTTTGTGTTACTTGTATTACTATATCGTTGGTATTACATGTTTTTGGTTAGATATTTACGATCTTGATCATGATTTTCGGTATAAGTATCCTTATCAATGGTAGCAGTTATTATCGTTATCTTTATTATTCTGATCTTCATCATTATTAGCATTAATACCATTATCATTATCATCATCATCATTATTATTCTTGTTATATATATTACTGTTACTATTATTATTATTATTATTATCATTATTATTATTATCATCATATTATTACTATTATCATATCACTACTCATTACTATTATCAATATCACTATTATTATCATTACTATTATCATTATCATTGTTGTTAAACACTCTCCCGAAACAGCATAAGCTAAAGACCATCCTATTTCATAATATCTGCATCATTACAATTACAATAGATGTTGATAGTTTCTCTTCATCAATTTCCGCCATTCTACATATGTCTTATTTTTCTCGCCCCCTTTCAGTCATTTCTCTTTCAGTCCCTTTTGAGTTTTTCTTTTTCATTTTTCAGTCCATATCGATTCGCGTGAAAAAATTGCCCGTATTTTGTTTTTTCTGCAGTTTCCCCTTTACCTGTAGTCTGCCATGTTTGCCTCTCGTTTTCTATGAATGGCCGCATAACCATATTTTTTCTATCTTTTTTTCTCTCTCTTTTTTGTGCGTGTGCTTGCAGAGTCAACATTATGTATTTCCACTCCCTCTTTTTGATACACGTACACTTGCATATACTCACATAGGGAAAAGCACATACATACATACACGTATTTACACATAGACTCGAGCAAAAATACACACACTCGAATCTATTCCTTTAGGCGTACATACGCATAAATATACAGTCATAAACACACACACACACACACACACACACACACACACACACACACACACACACACACACACACACACACACCAGCTAGTTATAACCTCTCATGCGTTTTTTATTATATATTTTAGGAGGAAGAATATTCTTATTTGAGTTTGTTATCCCACTTTCTTTTTAATAGAATTCCCCGGTTTCCTATTTCCCTTCTGGTCTCATATTTTCCTTTTATCCGATTCAAATCTTTATATACATATATTTACATATATAAATCCTTCTCCAAGTATTCATTCCATTTTTTTCTATTTACTCTTCCATTCCACATATGCGCTGTCCTCCTCGCTTCAGACATATCATCAGAACCCAGAACCAACACAGAATTCCTAAAATTGCGTCTGTGTTGACTTTAGAATACCCTTTAATGAATTTCTTCTTCCTACGCACATACCAGGTCCTTGATTTTGCATCGGACGTGGAAAATTGTACTTGGTAATGCGGACGACGGCGCTGTAGGCAGAGCAGGGAACGCGAAATGCAAGGGGTGCTTCGCGTGTTGTGAATCACAGG
>NW_020870646.1:400003-402503 GCF_003789085.1 Penaeus vannamei | reverse complement strand
CTCTCTTTCTCTCTCTCTCTCTCTCTTCTCTCTCTCTCTCTCTCTCTTCTCTCTCTCTCTCTCTCTCTCCCTCTCTCTCTTTCTCCCTCTCCCCCCTCTCGCTCTGTCTATCTGTCAGCATTAGTTTTCTCCTTCTCTTCATTTTTCCCTCTTTTTGAAATTTAAAATCCCTCTTCGTATTCCTGTCTTTATTCAATTTTCTTTACATGATTAGCATTAATGATTCTCTCTTCACAATTTTTTGTCGTATGCATAATGTAATTTCAGCTTTCTTTCAAATTTCCATTTTTATTCTTTCATATTGTGTTTTCCTTCGATAGCCTTCTCTTCAAGCTTTTTTTTTTCTCTCTCTCTCTATCTATCTATCTATCTATCTCTATCTGTCTATCTCCATCTCTCTCTCTCTCTCTCTCTCTCTCTCTCTCTCTCTCTCTCTCTCTCTCTCTCTCTCTCTCTCTCTCTCTTCTCTCTCCTCTCTCTCTCTCTCTCTATCTATCTATCTATCTATCTATCTATATATCTATCTATCTCCATATATCTCTCTCTCTTTACCTATCTATCTATCTATCTCCATCTCTCTTTCCCTATCTCTATCTCCATCTACCCCATTATCTCTCTATAGATCTCTCCCTCTATCTTTTTAACTCCATATTTCTGCATATTAATATGTCTACCTGTATGCACGTATGCCCATACATATAGACAAATCGACGTTTTTATCCACGTATGAGTTTACATATCTATCAGTTTACCTCTATTCTTATCTCCCTTTCTCCCTATGTGTTCTTTTTTCTGTCTTTCTTTATAATCTTCCTCTACCCACCCATTTTCTTTCTTTATGTTATCTCCCTATTTTATCTGATCTCCCAATTTTCTTCCTCCTACAACGTCGCAATTTTTTCCCTTCATGTATTCCCCTATTTCCCCTTAATTTATCCTCAATTTTCTTACTTCCTCTTATTCTATTTTCTCTCGTAATCCCCCTATTCCGCCTTAATCGCCTTCAGGGAAATCTCTCTACTTCCTTTTATTCTATTTTCCCTTGTAATTCCTCCATTTGTCCCCAATTTCCTTCCTCGTACAATCCTCTCTCACCTCCCTTCCGCCTCGTGAAGTTATCTCCCTAAATTGCAGAACCACACAAAGCACACGAGGTTTAGAGAGAGAGAGAGAGGGGAAGGGAGAGAGAGGGGAAGGGAGGGAGGAAGAGATGGAGAGAGAGGGAAGGGAGGAGAAGAGAGGGAGAGAGGGGAAAGGGAGGGAGGAAGAGAGGGAGAGAGGGGGAAAGGGAGGGAGAAGAGAGGGGAAGAGAGGGAGAGAGAGGAGAAGGAGGGAGGGAGAAAGAGAAAGAGGGAAGGGAGGGAGGAAGAGAGGAGAGTGGATGAATGAGGGAGGAAGGAAGGGAGGAGGAAAGAGAGAGAGAGAGGGTGTGGATAGAGAGAGGAAAGAAAGAGGATAGAAGTGAAGAGAGAAAGAGGGGGCGGAGGTAGAGAAAGAGAGAGAGAAAAAAAAGAAAAGAGAGAAAAGGGGAAGGGAGGGAGGGAGGGAGGGAAGGAGAAGACAGAGGAAGAAAGACAGGAGAGAGAAGAGCAGACAGGACTGAGAGAAAGAAGAAAGAGAGAGAGAGAATTAGAGAAAAAAGAGAGAGAGAGAGAAGAGAGAGAGGAGAGAGACAGAGAAGAGAGAGAGAGAGATGAGAGAGACAGAGAAGAAGAGAGAGAGAGAGAGAGAGAAGACTGAGAGAGAGACGAGAGGAAGGACAGACAGACAGACAGAGATAGACAGAGAAAACAGAGAGAGAAAGAGAGAGAGAGAGAGAAATTAGAGAGAGAGCGAAACACAAAAGCACCTCTCCCACAGAAGAAAAGCCAGCGACCTGACTGCTCCCCCGTGAGTCAGCGAGAAGCCAACCAAGGTTTCCTCACTATTGTGTTGTGAGACGATTAGGTTTCCTATAGTTCCCGGAGAAGCCACGTGATTACAAGGGTAAGATGGCGAGGATGTGTGTGTTTGTGGTGTGAGTGGGTAAGGGGGGAGTGGGTTGGGTAGGGAGAGGGGGATGTGGGTATGGGTAAGGGAGGGAGGATGTGGGTGAGTGGGGAGGGGAGGACAGTGGTATGGGCAGGGGAGGGGGGGATGTGGGTGAGTGGGGAGGGGTAGGGAAGAGGGGCTGTGGGTTATGGGTAGGGGGAGGGGGATGTGGGTATGGGTAGGAGGGGGAGGATGTGCGTAAGTGGGAGGGGGGAGGAGGTGGGTTAATGGGAGGTGAGGGAGATTTGTGGGTGAGTGGGAGCGGGAAGGCCAGTGGTTATGCGGGCAGGGGGAGGGGGATTGTGGCGTAATGTTGTAAGGAAAGGGAGGGATGTGGGTATGGGTTTAAAGAAGGGGTAAAGGAAGATTTTTTGTGGGTATGAAGGTAGGGGGAAGGGGAGGATTTTGTGGTTATTTGTGGGGTTAGGGAGGAAAGGGGGGTGATTTTTTGGTGGGTTTAAAAAAAAAA
>NW_020870646.1:387183-399336 GCF_003789085.1 Penaeus vannamei | reverse complement strand
GTACCATAAGCAACGGCATGCATACACACAATAGCCATATTCGCATGAAGGACACACAAATGCACTCACCGCACATGCACAAATAACACATCAGCCGCACATGCAAATAGACACAAAAATGCAGCTCATGTCACATGAGCCATTTGATACAGCACCAGTACACTCAACAGAATATAACAAGCACAGTGGACACGTAAACACAAGAGGGAAACGAGACAGAAACATGGTATACATAGAACAACATGAACATTATACATACGTTTGTATAATTCCATCCTGTATTATCATAATACGACGTCTCTCTTCGATCTGGGCAAGTTGCATCTCTCACATCTCAGCACGGAGAGAAAGAGAGAGTGCACGTCAGAGAGAGAGAGAAGAAGACGTCGAGGAGAGAGATGCAAGAGGAGAGTCACGTAGCACGAGAGAGAGAATCGAGTATGCGTCATCGATACTCTGCTGACGACGAGAGAGGAGGATCGTGCTTGCACTACTGAGAGAGAAGTTACACAGGATCAGAGCGAGTAGTGCAGAGAGAGAAGAGATCAGAATACGAGAGAGTGCAGAGAGAAGTACGAGAGAGATATCGAGAGTACTCGAGAGAGATCACAGTGCATCTGGGTCGGCTCCACTCTTCCTCAACAGTTCCCGGAATGAAGCACGTTTAAGTGCGTAGAGTTGTTATATTCAAAGCTGGGATTCTGTTTACTACAATCAGAGAGAGAGAGAGAGTGAGAGAGCAGGAGAGAGAGAGAGAGAGAGAGAGAGAGAGAGAGAGAGAGAGAGAGAGAGAGGAGGGGAGAAGAGAGAGAGAGAGACAGACAGACAGACAGACAGACAGAGATAGAGAGAGAGAAGAGAGAAAAGAAAAAGAGAGAAAGAAAGAAAAATAGAGAGAGATTGAGAAAGGTATTGTCATTTGATCCTTATTTCAGTGATATATCGCCCAGGTTAATCATTATGTATTCTGAACGAAGCTTAATCATGCGTGCAAGTTCCCCTCCGTAAGACATGTTTTATGTGCAGGTAAGAGCTTGTATTATCCATATTTCTATCGCTCTTGGACCTTATATGATGTTCTTTCTTTATCTTTTCACCTTTCCATCGTCTCGTGTGATGTTCTTATTCTGTTCTTCCTTTCATCGTCCTTTCTTCCCTTCTCTATGCTCCCCTCCTCTTCCCCTTTCTTTTTCCTCATTTCCACTCCCCCTCCTTCTCCTTACCCCCTCCTTCTCTTTACCCTTTCCTCCCCCCCCCCCACCTAAACCACTCCCACAACAACCCCTCCCACCCTTTCCTCCAACCCCACTCCCACCCCCCCCCTAAGTCACCTCACACACCTCGCCCCCCACCACTCCCCAACCCCCACCCCTACAAACACCTTCCTTAACCCCTTGTGGATGAAGGTATCTTGCAACGATGTAAAAGCAATTCCCCGCCCAATTTGCAATGTAGTGAATAACATGCAAATTAGGTTGTCTTTTTTTTTTTTTTTTTTTTTTTTTTTTTTGAAAGGGGGTTGAGAGGTTTTCTTCTTTTTTTCGTATTATTTTGTTGAGGGTGGGTGATTTTTTTCTCTCTCTTTTTTTTTTGCGGTATTGGGTATGAAGGGAAAATATCCACCACACTCACCGCAGCAACCAGAAATTTGCATAAAGTTTAGATCAACGCGGTCGTGTTTTGCATATCTAGTTTACCGGTTTAATTAATCGAGATTCGGACATTCGCATTTCCTATAAACATCTGAGTGTTTGCGGATGATAGAACTACTTGGGGAACAATTGATTTTTTTTATGACGTCTATTATTTGAAATTATCTGAAATTTGATTATGAGTTGATTATCATGTTCAAATATTGGATTCGCATGTGCGGTTAATATCACATTGCGTTTCATAATCGTCTGTCAAATTAATTAGGTCGTTGAATATCTTTGATGACTATACTTAATCGTTAATGAAATAGCGGTGATACGCTGCAATACAATTATTTCAACTACATCTGAATTAATGTCAGTCTTTGGTTTGCAAAGTATATTATGTCTGCTGCATGAAATATTGGGAGACATAGATGCATATATACTTATGTTTATGTGTGATGTTGTGTGTGTGTGTGTGTGTTGTGTGTATGTGTGTGTGTGTGTGTGTGTGTGTGTGTGTGTGTGTGTGTGTGTGTGTGTGTGTGTGTGTGTGTGTGTGTGTGTGTGTGTGTGTGTGTGTGTGTGTGTGTGTGTGTGTGTGTGTGTTTCTGGTGCATTTACTTACACGTCTGTCTGCCTGCCCCGCCTGCCTGCCTGTCTGCCTGCTGTCTGCTGCCTGTCTGTCTGTCTGTCTGTCTGTCTGTCTGTCTGCCTGCCTGCCTGCCTGTCTGCCTGTCTGCCTGTCTGTCTGTCTGTCTATCTATCTTTGACACTCTGTCTCTGTCTCTTTTTTTAGTAATCCTCATCAACCTGCATCATTACTTAGCGAAAGGAAAAAGCCTATAAAATGATTTTAAACGCGGCACATGATAGAAGAGGTTCTTTGCTTCCCTCAAAGGCCACTCCGCCCATTACCACCTCGCTCTTTGACCACACAAACAACCCTTTTTATCAGACATCTAACTCACCCTTCACGCGATGGCTGGAGCTGCTTCTCTCTGGCGAGGCGAGTGATGGTGTTTCCTAGCGACTGATTTCCCTGTTTTGAGTTTAAACAGAGTTAATTCTTCTTTGTGAGTTGAGAAAAGAAAATGTTTATAGGAGTAAGTCGCTCCTGAAACGGATGCATTTTTCAGTACATGGCCTTTAACAGTGGATTTGTTATTAGCGATTTTATAACGTTTATACAACTCAAATCGTGGGTTTTTTTTTGCTTTGTCAAGCTCCAAGCTCATTATCCCGTTGAACTATTTCCTGCTGTAGATAATCTGGCACATTGGCACTAACTGTGGCACTGTATATCCCAATGAGTTCACCCATTCGCCGGCATTCAGGCGTCCCGGAGGTCCTTTGACGTTGCAGGGTGGTAAAATACTGCAATATTCTTATCGAGTTGCACTTTCCACAGCTCTGGATTCAAAAGTTTCTACGTTTGAAGGCAGAGAGAGCTGAGAAATTGGATGGGGTCTGGAGCTAGATGTTCAGCTATGAATTTTAACATGTTCTGAGTTACAAGGAAGCTCCATTACTCCGTTACTGTATTACTGCTAACATCTTTCTAAAGTTAACAGATATGTCTCTCACATCAACAACAAAAATAATTGTCTGTCTGATTCTTTTGAGAACCGAGAACTTGTGTTGTGAACTTGTCTTTGCATTCGTTATTTTCAGTAAAAAACGAGAAAGCTTCAGTGAATATTCAAAAACCTGCGATGCATGCATTTCAAAACTGCTCATAAGTAACTTTCCTGGACAAGGTACCGAAAATTTAGTTGTGTCTATGGCTTGAACAGAATGCCACCATACACAGCGATTTTTTTTTCTTTATCCAATCAAAACTTTTACCGAAAGAGATAAATGAGTAATTTATCACCGAAATTATGTTTTTGTTGTTGTTGTTTTCTCTCTTTACTTCAATATTAATAAAATATGGTCCCAGAATTGTCTTCCAGGACTTTTTAAATGGTTTCCTAGGCCATACAGACTCCCCGGTGCGTACGTTTCTCCAAGTTCTAAATAAGTATACCCATTTCTGCAGTATTATCATTATCATTATTGTCATTATTATTACCATTATTTTTTATCATTGCTATTACTATTAATTGTAGTAGTCTTATCATCATTATTTATTATTATTGTTACTATTATTTATTGTTATTATCATTACTATTATTAGTAGTATATTATATCAATTATTATATTTTTATTATTATTATTATTGTCATTACTATTAATATTATTATTCTCAATATATTTTTCTTATTACTAGTACTAATTGTATGTGTTGATGCTGTTATTACCCTTCTTTACAAAAGGATTAATAAGCTTTATAGAGCAAGATTACAGTCGTATTTACGCAAGCCAGATGCAAAAATAGATTAACTTTCTTTCAATCAAGTCCTTTTTGTCGTCCATGATTCGAGGTCATATTAAACCTTCTCGTTCTCTTCGGCGACTTCTCGTTCTCTTTCGTATTTTTGAAAGCTTTCTGCACAAGAGGCTTATTCTTGTTATACTTGCATTGTCCGTCGTTGCATGTTGGTGATTGAAATGCATTGTCCGAGGTTTGTTCAATGTCGTGGTTTAGGATATTATGAAATTCCATTTTTTTAAATTTATATTTTCCACTTAATCATGTTTTCTTAACCTCCTTTTACTGCTACGAGTTTTTGTTTGACTGTATTGAGACTTGAACCTTTTGTAGAAAAGGAAAACAAATCAAGTAACATGCTTATTAAATTCTTGTTAATGGCTCCAAAATTATTTTTCACACACACACACACACGCACGCACGCACGCACGCACGCACGCACGCACAGCACACCACACACATACACACACACACACATACACACACACACACACACACACACACACACACACACACACACACACACACACACACACACACACACACACACACACACACACACACACACACACACACATATATATATATATATATATATATATATATATATATATATATATATATATATATATATATATGTGTGTGTGTGTGTGTATATAAAACCTATATGTATGTGTGTGTGTGTATTTCTTTATTTCGTTTCGTATTTTAATTAAGGTAACAAGGGCGAGGTGATTTCCAGTTATATTTTTTAACAAGGCTCACCAAAGAATTATATTATAATACTAATGTAACACCAGTAATGACATGATAATAATGATGGTAATGATGATGATGATATCGATGATGATGATGATGGTAATGATAATGATGATGATGATAATGTTAATGATGATAATGGTAATGATAAAGATGATGATGCTAATAATCATGAAAGTAATGATAATAATAAAAACAGTAATTATAATGATAATGATATTGATAATGATAATGATTATGACAGTAATAGTAAAAGTAATAATGATAAAGATGATTGATAATTGCAGTGATAGATGATGATAATGATTATGCTCACAGTGACAATAAACAATAACAATAATAATGGTGGTAACAATAATGGTGATAAAAATAAAAATAACGATATTAAATCATAATGATAATGGCGATAACAAAATAAAAATAAATAAATTTAATAATGATATATATAATAATAATAATAATAATAATAATAATAATAATAATAATAATAATAATAATAATAATAATAATAATAATAATAATAATAATAATAATAATAATAATAATAATAATAATAACAACAACACAACCAATTAGTAGTTTGTCGTTCACAGCAAGCAGACTGTGATTAAAAGCCATTACCTGTCGTTACCTGCTCTGGTGAGGCTAATTCCTCCTTTTACTGTGTTATCCCACGTGATCGATGGGGCCTAATGTATTCTATTGAGTCCAATGGTTAGGCCCACATAATGGTACGCCACAGATTTGCAGAATTTTAGCCCTATTTACCGCCCGGAGAGCAGCGGGGTAGCAACAGGGCAGGCTGTCGGGGAAAGAACTCAGCAATGTGTGTGTGTTTCTCTTTCTTTCTTTCTCTTTCTCTCTCTCTCTCTCCCTTTATACACACATATGCTTACGTAGATATATAGATAGATAGATAGATAGATAGATAGATAGATAGATAGATAGATAGATAGATAGATAGATAGATAGATAGATATAGGATAGATAGATACACACACACACACACACACACACACACACACGCACACACACACACACACACACACACACACACACACACACACACACACACACACACACACACACACACACACACACACACACACACACACACACATACGTAAGCATATATCAGTTCAAAGTTCAACCGAAACCCATTCAGCCTCAGTGTTGAAATACTTACCAAGGGAGATCCAACCGTATCCCCCAATATCAGAAACCTCATTCCAACATTCCCCACTAACAGCCTCTTTCGTTACGAATTCTCCAGCGCAAAATAAACACCACACAGAACAGAAACGAATCTAAAAACACGAGATGAAAGGATTTAAATGTCATCCCCGCCGCCTCGCAGACAGGATCTAAGACCTTATATTACGAATCCTGTTTATGTGCGAGACATTTTCCGCGAAGCAGCGAGAGGGATTTGTATAAAGGGTTTCGGCGTTGTCGTGGAATGGTGTTTGGTTTCTTGTACATTTTAAGATGGATTTTATGTAATTTATTGTGCTTTCAGCGTGTTTTGTATGTTTGTTTATTTTGTTGTTGTTGTTGTTTTTTGGGTTCTTTTTTTCAAATAAGAGGAAAGGAAAAGAAAAAAAGAAGTTTTGAATTAAAAAGATAAACATACTAATTGTGTTTCCAAAGAAAACTTGTTCTAACTTCTTTGCATGGCGAGAGATTTAATTCCAACTATTCAATTTAAAGCTAAACGTAGTGAAGGAAAATTTAAGAAAAGATAATTCCAGAAACCTCTTGTAATGTCGTCATAAACTTCAATTTGAAAAAATGATGAAAACATTGAATTCATTTGTGATGCAGACACATCCTGATTTTGTGATTGCCGTTGTTCTAGTATTTAAATGCAAAATTATGTTATATTTCTTTCATGAAAGGCCTGCATTTGAGATAAAACTTTTGAAATCAATTTTGTTTATAATCTAAACGCAACCGTGCACACAAAAGAGGCGTACACACACTCCACACATACATATACACACATTCCCTACACACCCTTCCACCCTCACACACATTACCCCTCCCTCCCTCCCCACCCCCCAATAAATATATAGACCCTCCTCAAAAACACTCCGACCCCCTCAAAAAAAAAAAAAAAAAATGACTCACACCATATGCAGTCTGCCACAAGACTCACCTCTGAAGTCACCGACCAAAGCTGACATCCCTCTCCTCTCCCTCTCCCTCTCTCCTCCTCTCTCCTCTCCCATCTCCCCCCTTCCTCTCCCCCTCTCTCTCCTCTCCCCTCTCCTCTCTCCTCTCCCCTCTCCTCCTCCCCCTCCTCCCCTCTCCCCTCCCTCTCCCTCCTCTCCCTCTCCCCCCTCCTCCCCTCTCCCTCCCCCCCTCCCCCCTCCTCCCCTCTTTGACTAACGCCCCATCAAGCGAGCCAGAGAGGAGGAGGCGACAGAATAGAATTTACATCGTCGCTCTCTCTCTCTCTCTCTCTCTCTCGCCTTCAAAGTGACAGTCGAATCGAGATGAATATGGATTAGAATCCACTAATCTTATAGCGGATTCGGAAAGGTGGATTGGCGTTTGGGAGGTTGGGGGGAGAGATTCTAGGGGGGAGGGAGGAAGGGGCGGAGGAGGGAGGGTTTTCGGGATTTAAGGGGAGTTGAGGGTGAGAGGGTAAGGGTAAGAGGGAATAATGTAGGGGAAGGAAGAGAGGGATTAAGAGGGGTTTAAATGGAGTAAAAGAGGAGATAAGAGGGATTGAAAAAGGTGGGACTTAAGGGGGGGGGAAAGGAGGTGGGGCTAGAGAGGGGAAAAAAGGGGTGGGGCTTAAGAGGAAAGAAAGGGTGGGGCTTAGGAGAGAAAGGGGTGGAGCTTAAAGGGAAAAGAGGACGGGGTTTACATGGAAGAGAGTGGGATAAAGGGAAGAAAGGGAAAGAAAAGGGAGGGAATAAGAGGAGGGATGGAGCTTAAAGGGAAGAAAGGGGTGGAGCCTAAAGAGGGAATAAAGGGGTGGGGCTAAAAGGGAAGAAAGGGGGGAGCCTAAAGAAGGGATAAAAGGGAGGTCCTAAAAGGGAAGAAAGGGTGGAGCCTATAAGAGGAAAAAGGTTGGGGCTTATGGGGAAAAAAGGGGTGGAGCCTAAAGAGAGACTAAAGGGGTGGGGCTTAAAGGGATGAAAGGGGCGGAGCCTAAAGAAGGGATAAAGGGATGGTCCTAAAAGGGAAGAAAGGGGTGGAGCCTATATAGAGAAAAAGGTTGGGGCTTATGGGGAAAAAAGGGGTGGAGCCTAAAGAAGGGAATAAAGAGGCGGGGCTTAAGGGAAGAAAGGGGTGGAGCTTACAGATGTTCCATTTTCAGCTCAAAATCAACTCTTGGACAAATTACAAGAAATTTTGAGTGATTGATAGATACGCTCTGTTCATTCGTGTGTTTCATGCCCTTGTATAGTGACCAACCACTTAACATTACATATTCAATGAAAATAATAATAACAATGACAATAATGGTAATGATGATAATGATAATAATAATAACAATAAATATAATAATAATGATAATGAATAATGGTAATGATAATAATAATAATGAAAATGATAATTATGATAGTAAAAAAACAATAATGATAGTGATAAAAATTATAGTGATAATAATGATGATGATACTGATAATTAAGATAGTAATAATAATATCAATAATAGTAAGAACAACAATAACAACAACCATGATAACAATACTAGTGAAAATGATACTTAAAATGATAAGAACAATAATGATGATGATAATGGTAGTAATGATAATTGTATCAATGATATGATGATAATGATAATGATGAATAATAATAATAATGATAATAATAATAATAATAATAATAATAATAATAATAATAATAATGATAATATGATAATAATAATAAATAATAATAAATGATAATAAGTAATAATAATGATGATATAATGATGATGATGATGATGGCGATAATATAATAATAATGATGATAATAATAATAATAATAATAATAATAATAATAATATAATAATATAATAATAATAATAATAATAATAATAATAATAATAATAATAATAATAATAATAATAATAATGATAATGAAATATAATAAATGATAATAATGATAATAATAATAATGATAATATAATAACAATAATAATAATGATACTAATAATGAAATGACAATGTAATAATGATAATGAAAACAAAAATACTAATGATGATAAAAAAATCAAAAATAGAAAAAAATAGAAAGGGAGGAACGAGGATGTGAAAGAGAAAAGGCGCACAGGTGGGAGGCAAAAGAGGGCGTGTCTAGTCGAGATTTAGAAGGTGAGAAACAGATATATGGGCGTATTTGTGCGATCCGAGGGGACCAGGAAGGAGGCGGGGCTAAAGAGGGGAGCAGGAGGAGAGCGGGGATAAAGAAGAGATAGGAGGGGAGGGGATAAAGGAGGGTAGAAAGGGGAGGGTGATAAGAGGGAGCCAGGATAAGGAGATAGAAAGGGGGGGTGATAAAGAGGGGACCAGGAGGAGATAAGAAGAGTAGAGAAGGGGTCGGGGTAAAGGAGGTAGAAAGGGAAGGGTGATAAAGAGGGGACCAGGAAGAGAGCGGGGATAAAGAATAGCTAGAAAAGAGGTGGGAATAAAGGAGGTAGAAAGGGGGAGGGTGATAAAGAGGGGAACAGGAAGAGAACGGGTTGTGAATGCGTTCCGATTGGGGTTAGTTATAATAAAATAAAGGGCTCTCTACCTGTCTCTCTGGTCTCATCTCTCTCTCTCTCTCTCTCTCTCTCTCTCTCTCTCTCTCTCTCTCTCTCTGTCTCCCGCATTCTTCTCCTACTTCTTCTCCCTCTCATTTCCCCCCTCCTTCTCCCTCTCTCTCCTTCCCTCTCCCTTTCTCATTGTGTTTGTCTGCATGTGTCCTTTGAAACACCCTCCCTTTGTCTGTCAAACATGAATATTGTTTATTGGTCGACGAATTTCGGGAAGGGGGATGCCAACCCAAGCAACGAAGACAATATATTTCTTATTTTGAAAAGATGAATGAAAAATATATATATAATATTCAAAAGGAAGAATTGAATTGAAATATATGGGATATACTATGTAAACAATGAATGAAATGAAAAGCTATTGCACTTTAACTGAGGCAATATAGCTTAAGTTTGCATATGAGGAACGCGTGTGGATTTGAAATAGCCTGAAATAAATGGAACATGACAAATAATTCAATCTGAATGCAGTGCCAAATTATTATTGAAGGAAATGACAGAGGTATATTGAAATTTAACTGTGATTTAAGGTGAATGCAAAAAAAAAGGAAACACAGGAATATATAGAGAATAAGAAAGAGTAAAGAGGAACAACAAACGCCTATGATTTAAGTTTTGAAAATGGTGAAACAAACGTGAGAAAGAAAAACAAACAGGAACAATAAAAGAAATGCAACAAAATCATAAAAACAATGCAAAATGTAGGAAAAAATGTGAATAAAGACAAAGAACTTTTGATTTCAATGAAAGGTATTTCAGAAGAACAAATAAATCGAAACGCTATCACGTTCTTCATTCATATTCATCATTCATTCATATTATTCATTCATAAGCAACTCCCTTTTAAACTAAAGAAGAAAAACAACGCATTATGCAAACCACGCATTTTTCTCGCTTCGTCTCGAAATACCAAGACCGACAGTTGGAGCGAAAGAGAGCGAAGAGAAGACGGAGAAAAAAAAAATCTAAAAACTTTTCTCTAGGCGTCTCTCCTTCTTCGAAAACTTTTCTCGAAGGAAATGTTTGTGATTATTTGGTTGGCAGAAGGAAATAAGACAAGCGTGTGTGTGTGTGCGTGTGTGTGTGTGTGTGTGTGTGTGTGTGTGTGTGTGTGTGTGTGCGTGTGTGTGTGTGTGTGTGTGTGTGTGTGTGTGTGTGTGTGTGTGTGTGTGTGTGTGTGTGTGTGTGTGTGTGTGTGTGTGTGTGTGTGTGTGTGTGTGTGTGTGTGTGTGTGTGTGTGTGTGTGTGTGTGTGTGTGTGTGTGTGTGTGTGTGTGTGTGCTCTCGTTCCTCGGTCTGGTGCGGATGTGGGGGCGGATGGGAGGGAGGGACAGGGGGAGGGGGGAGATAAGAGGGAGGGGAAAAGGGGAAAGGGGGAGGGAGGTGAGAAGGGGTGAAAGGGGGAGAGAAAAAGAGGAAGGGATGAATAGAGGGAAAAGGGGGATGGGACAAGAGGGAGGGGGGGATGAGAAGGAGGGGGAGTGGGAGGGGGTAAGCAGGAGGGAAAGTGGGATAGGACAAGTTGAGTAGGAGAGATAGAGGAGGACTAAAGAAGAGGGAATCGAGAGGGGGTGAGCAGAAAGGGAGGAGAAAGAGAGGAGGAAAGAGAAAAAAGGAGAAAGAGAAAGGAAGGGGACCTCAAGAGAGAAAGGAAAGGGACGAGCAGCGAGGAGAGAGAGAGCCGGAGAGAAGACGCGGCAGAGAGAGAGGGGGGGGGAAGGGGAACGGAAGGGGAAATGGGAGAAACAAGCAAGAAGGAAAAGGGAACAGGAATAGGGGGCGCATTAGGCAAGAGTGAGAGGGGGGAGGGAGAAAAGGGGGAAGAGTGCAGCTCAACGGAAATGAGAGGGGAGTCAGGGAGAAAGAGTTGCAGAGGAGGTGAAGCAAGAGGAAGGATAGAAGGTGGATGAAGTAGGGGAGGATAAAAGGGAAGGAGGAGGGAGAGATAAAAGGAAGGGCATGAATAGGAGGTGAAGCAAGAGGAAGGATAGAAGGTGGGTGAAGTAGGGGGAGGATAAAGGGAAGGAAGGGAGGGAGGGAGAGACAAAAGGAAGGGCATGAATAGGAGGTGAAACAGAGGAAGGATAGAAGGTGGATGAAGTAAGGATAAAGGGAAGGAAGGGAGGGAGGGAGAGACAAAAAGGAAGGGCATGAATAGGAGGTAAGGAAGGATAGAAGGTGGGTGAAGTAGGGAATGAGAGACAAAAGGAAGGGCAGGAGGTGAAACAAGTGGGGAGGATAAAGGGGAAGGAAGGGAGGGAGGGAGAGACAAAGGAAATGAATAGGAGGTGAACAAGAGGAAGGATAGAAGGTGGGTGAAGTAAGGATAAAGGGAAGGAAGGGAGGGAGGGAGAGACAAAAGGAAAGGGCATGAATAGGAGGTGAAGCAAGAGGAGGATAGAAGGTGGGAAGAGGGGGAGGATAAAAGGGAAGAAGGGAGGGAGAGACAAAAGGAAGGGCATGAATAGGAGGTGAAGCAGAGGAAGGATAGAAGGCGGGTGAAGTAGGGGGAGGATAAAGGGAAGGAAGGGAGGGAGGGGGAGACAAAAGGAAGGGCATGAATAGGAGGTGACAGACAAAAGGAAGGCATGAATAGGAGGTGAAGCAAGAGGAAGGATAGAAGGTGGGTGAA
>NW_020870646.1:372183-377183 GCF_003789085.1 Penaeus vannamei | reverse complement strand
ATTATATATATATATATATATATATATAATATATATATATATATATATTATATATGTATATATATACACTATATATATAATATATATATATATATATATATATATATATATATGATATAATATATATATATATATATATATATATAATATATATATATATATATATATATATATATAATATATATATATATATATATATATATATATATTTATATATATATATATATATATATATATATATATTAATATGTATATATATATATATATATATATATATATATTATATATATATATATATATAATATATATATATATATATATATTATATATATATATAGTTATCATATGTGTTATCATCATTGTGATAATAATGTTAATAATGACAATAGTGATGGAAAATTTTTAATAATGATCATAGTAATAGTAATAGTAGTAATCATAATAATGACGATGATGATAATAATAATGAAATAATGATAATGATAATAATAAGATAATGATAATGATAATGATAATGATAAAATAATGAAATAATGATAATATTACAAAAAATAATACTGATAATGTTAATAATAATGGTAATGAAATAATGATAATAATGACAATGAATTAATAATGATAATGATAATAATACTGATAATAATAATAATGATAATAATAACAATGATGATAATAATAATAATAATAATAATGATAATAATGATTAGTAATAATAACAATGACAATAATAATAATAATTATGATAGTAATAATAATAAAAATAACAATAATAATAGTAATAATAACAATAATAGTAATAATTGTAATAATAATGTTAATAACTTAAAGATAATGATAATAATATCAATAACATAATTGTTCTGAAGACAATAATGGTAATAGTAAGGATAATAATAACAATTATCATAATAACAATAATGAAGGTAAGATGATAAAGATTATAATGGTGAGAAAAGCATAATCTGTAGAGCAATACGATGATATCCATAACAGTAATGATAAAGATAAAGATAAAAGTAATCCTGATTATTGTAATTGTTATTATCATCATAATAGCAATAGTAGTTATAACAATAGTAATAGTAACGATTATAGTAATAATAATAGTAATAATAATGATAGCAATGATAATAATGATAAAAATAATAACAATGAAAACAATGATAATAACAATAATAATAATAATAACAATAATAATAATAAATAATAATAATTAATAATAATAATATAATAATAATAATAATAATAATAATAATAATAATAATAATAATAATAATGATAATAATAATAATAATAGTAGTAGAAGCAATAGTAGTAGTAGTAGTAGCGACATCAACAATGATAATTGAACATCTCTCATTAATTTTGAAAATCATTTAAAAATACGAAAAGCAATCATGATAAACACACAGGAAAACACAGGACTGGAAGCTCTTCTCATTAGGCTCTGTCAACGATGCCAAGAAAAGACAATATAAGTTCATGTAATGACTGTATGAGTTTCCAATTAATATGTCTTTGGAGAATCAAATTATTTCGTAATACATTCTCTTCCTTTCACGCGGTATCCGATTCCCGGAAAATTAGATGGAGTGCAGTCGCGTTTTTTTTTTTTTTTTTTTTTTTTTTTTTTTTTTGGAAAAGAAATTAGTTTCATTTGGTATTCTTTTCTCGCTTTTCTGTTCTCCTTTTGTCTTTTTGTTTTTTAGTGTCTCTCTTTTTGGTTTTGTCTCATTCTGCCTATTTTTTTAGTTATATTTTTCTGTACTTCTTTCTCAGTACCTATGCTGCTTTCTCTCTCTCTCTCTCTCTCTCTCTCTCTCCTCTCTCTCTCTCTCTCTCTTATTCTCTCTCTCCCTCCCTCTCTAACCCCCCCCTCTCTCTCTCTCTCTCTCTCTCTCTCTCTCTCTCTCTCATACCTCTCTCTCTCTCTCTCTCACTCTCTGTTTTCTCTTAATGAACAAATATATTTGTGTATGTGTATAAGTGAGTGTGTGCGAGTATCTGTGCTTACGCGTGTTTGTGTGTGCATGAACTAATTAAGTAATGTTTCAGTCATAACAACAATAATGAGAATATGAGTGTGTGCGTCTTGAACTCACTAATTAAGTAATGTTTCAGTCATAACAACAATGATGTTGAAAATAAATAAAAAAGAAAAAAAAGAGAAACTCACTGTTGTCGACTTCGTGTCTTGATATAGAAAATTCCAGCTAATTAGATTACCAACTTGGGAAGAATTTGCATAAATTAACATTGGCGCTTTTACGGCTTATTTTCCCGATTAATATTATCAAACAAAACTGCGGTGGATGGCGTATTCAATCGTTATTTTTACAGGAAAATTAGCCAGGGTCTTTTGCCATTTCGTTTTGTATTCATACTCGTATCATATTTGAGAGAAATAACTGAAGCAGAAACTTATCTTATATGGGTGGAAATAATCTAGATGCTTGAATGCATATATTCTTATTTTCATTTACACTTATATGCATAAATTATATATCTATATCTATATCTACATCAATATATTCATGTATATACATACATATACAACACACTATATATATAATATAATATATATATATATATATATATATATATATATATATATATATATATATATATATACATGTAACATAAATACATACAAACCTATACATACACACACACATTATGTATGTATAAAATATATATCTATATCTATATCTATATCTATATATATACATACATATATATATATATATATATATATATATATATATATATATATATATATATATATATATATATATATACATATATATATATATGCATATATAAATATGTATATATATATATATATGTATATATATATATATATATATATATATATATATATATATATATATATATATATATATATATATATATATATATATATATATATATATATATATATATATATATATACATATATATATATATATATATATATATATATATATATATATATATATATATATATATATATATATATATATATAATATACATATATATATATATATATATATATATATATATATATATATATATATATATATATATATATATATATATATATATATATATATATATACTATATCTATATATATATATATATATATACTATATATATATATATATGTATATATATATATATATATATATATATATATATATATATATATATATATATATATATATATATATATATATATATATATATATATATATATATATATATATATATATATATATATATATATATATATATATATATATATATATATATACATATATATACATATATATATATATATAATTACTTTCTAATCAGTATCCTATGCATTAGTAAATTAGATAGATGGATATCATCGCTTCAAATAAGTGTAAAATACATATTTATATAGTGACACTTCTACCAACGTCAACGTACTGTAAATGCTACGGTGATATACTATTTTAGTGTCCTAACCCTATGGAAATCAGATGTTCTAATAGAATAAACAATTTAAAGTTGACTGCCTGTATCATCTACTTCCATATTTCAACACGCAAGCAATTCACATCCATAAGAGAAGTTTTCCAGTGAAATACATCACTTCTTGTGTGATGGAATTCGCCCATTACAGAATATACATCAGTATTTTCGACCACAGTGATACAGATTTGTGTGCATGTTGTTGGCGAATTCGTGGAACAGATGGGCCTCTTTTTCATGTCCGTCTGAAATATTCTTCTTGTGTTCTTAAACAATACAGAACTTCCTTGTTTTAATTTAAACAGTATCCTAAATTTGTTCACTACTAAGACTCTAAGTATTATTTTGTTAAGTTCATGTAAAATCAAGTCTCGTTTGATTCGCAACCATCGTATAAATGTCATGAAATGTCTTCATTCACAAATGCATAATTACGAAAGAGTGAATGTCTTTCAAAGGGTTGAGAGACGCAGTGCTTAATCCACGGCTAGTGAAAGACAGTGCTTTAAATAGTATGAGCGGGTACTCGATTTCAGCCTACACTTTGGGGGGGGGGAGTGGGAATATATTTATTTTCTTCTTCTTCTTCTTCTTCTCTTCTACTACTACTACCTTGCTACTAACTACTACTACTACTACTTCTACTTCTTTCTCTTCTTCTTCTTCTTCTTCTTCTTCTTTCTACTTCCTACTTCTTCCTTCTTCTTCTTCTTCTCCCTTTTCTCTTTCCTCCTTCCTCTCTTCTTTTCTTCTTGTTTTCATCGGAAAGCCACAATTCTGCATTCTCCTGTATTTCACTCTGTGGGTACATTCCTTAGAGCATGTTAGATAAGCTTAACTAAAACCTCACCACATGGAAGGACTCTAGTTTCCCACGGGTCTTACCTTACTACATGAGAAGATAAGTAAACGGGCTTGTGTTAAATGAATATCGCACTTCTGGCTCTCTTCCTCTCTCTGTGTATGCTGGAGTGATTTACGTTGCTGTTATTACTGACGGAAGTGTGGTTATATATTTGGTCTACTGAGTACCTTGTTTCATGGGTGACTTTGGTTCAGTTTCGTGAGTATCTGTTTATGAATGTAAAGAATTGGGGTCGGAATCTTAATAGGAGGCTAAACTGGACGAGGAGAATATTCGTAAAAAATAAAGTATTTGCATAATCGGATTGAATGTTTCAGGGTATAATTAGATAATGATTACCTACAAGGCGTGTTCATGACGAAACGAAATTCGAAAGGTCGAAAGTAAATGTTCGTGTGTTATTATTCTCTCGTAGAGTAACAAATGTTTTTCAGTTTAATTTTTCTGTTGTCTTTTCTTATTGCATCAGTAATACTCAAATATATGATCCAAATATGTATGCTTCTTCAAGCTATGTGGCAAACAAAACTGGTAAATATATTGACTCTCAAAACTTTAGATTAGTATTTAATAATCATGAGATAACGTAAACAAATGTAAAACTTTAATCGACCTGAAACTGTGGTGGAATC
>NW_020870646.1:336314-348814 GCF_003789085.1 Penaeus vannamei | reverse complement strand
GTGAAGTAAGTTGAATAAATACATGGATAGAAATATACTGATAAATACGTAAATACTTATATAGATACTTACAGTAGGCGCAGTATACTGATAGATCTATATATAGAGTATGCGCACACATGCCCACATGCCCGAGGGCCAGTGGAATGCAAGGTCAGTTCAGGCTGCATCAAAATTGGTCATTTATTGCGCACCTGTGATGTGACGTCACTGGCTCCAGTTGAAGCAATTTAGCCATTAATTATATTCACTGTATATTATTAACCTCCTGCTTTTTTGTTTTTCATTTTTAGCTTCAGCTTCCGAATGCCGATGGAAATTGTTCTTACGCTTATTAAATATTTGGCGCCTGTATCCGTCGCTTTTCAAAGATCTCTGCACATAATCAGTCGCTGTCTTACACTCCTTTTGCCGTCCCTCCGTCCTTTTCTTCCCTCCACACCTCCCATTTCCCTCCACGCCCCTTCAACCCCTCCCATTACCCTCTGTCACCTCCCACTTCCTTCCCACTACCCTCTATTCCCTCCCACTTCCTTCCACTCCTTCCTTTATCTTCCATCCCACTCCCCTACCCTCCACCCCCTACCCCCCACATCCTCCCCACTTCCCCCCACCCCTTTCCCCCTCCCCCTTCCCTCCCCACCCTCCCCACCCCCCACCCTCCCTCACCCAACACCCTACCGCCTCTCCACCCACCTTCTTTCCAGAAACCCCCGCCTTGATGCCGTCCAGGATGTACTCTCGCTCCTCGGCCGATATCCTCGGGTGTACCAGGGGACTCTCGTGCATGAGCCCCGCCCACAGGAACACCCACAGGAGGGAGATGCAGCCGCTGACGTAGAATACGGCCGGCCAGCCCACGGAGTCGATGATGAAACCGCACATGGGCATCGTTACTATGATGCCGATGCAGCTGGCTGGGATGTGGGAGATGCAGGAGGGTAGTTTTGATGGTAAGATAAAGATAACAATAACAATAGTAATAACAATGTTGTGATAATGATAATAAAAATAATAAAATAGATATTGATGATAATGATAACAATAAAAATAACAATAAAATAGTAATAACAATATGATAATGATATGATAAAATAACAATAAAGTAAAATAAAAATAGTAATAACATTTGATAATGATAATGAAAACAATGAAAATAACAATAACAATAGTATAAATAATAATAATAATGATAACAATGACAAAAACAATAACAATAATAATGATGATATTGATAATGAAAATAATAATAATAACAAAAAAAGAGATAAAGAGATGAAAAGATGGAAATGGATTTTTGATTTAATTGGAATAATTCGAATCCTGGAGTTCATTGGCAATGATTCGGAATAAGCATGACCAATTGATGGTAAATTCATACCGACAATTATTTTGATATACACGTGTTTGAGGTTGACGTAACTGGACAAACATTTATTCATTCGATTAGTGATAGACATATGAAAATGAGGTTCGTATTCATAATAACAGTAAAGCAGGAATAACAGTTCAGTTGTTATTATTATGACGATAAAGAAAATGAGAAACAGCAGCTGTAGAAGTAATAGTAGTGGTAGTAGTAGTAGTAGTTGTGATGTAATATCATTATAATGACGATAATGATGATAGTAATAAAAGGAAAAATTATAACATGATGATGATAATAATGACGATGATAGTGTTAATAATGATGTTAATGATGATAATGATAATGAGAGTGATAATATTGATGATGATAATAATGATAATAATAACAATGATGATAAGAAGGACGATAGTAATAATAGTGATGATGATAATGATAACATTAATAACAACAATGATAAAGATAATAATGTCAATAATTTTTAATAACAATAGCAATATTAATGTTAATAATTTTTTAACAGCAATATCAATGACAATATCAATGATAATAAAAACAATAATCATCATAATCATAATCACCATCCTTAAAAAAAAGATGAAAGTAACTCACACATGTAAACAAAGGCAGTGAATCTTGGTCTCTCGGATGGCGGGACCCATCTTGCAACCATTGCATGCATGGACGGGTACGAGACACCCTGATGTTGCAAAAAAAAAAAAGAAAAAAAAAGGGGAGAGGAAAAGATGTTTTATTAGTAGTACAGCCGACGAGATTGTTTTCGTTATCACTATCGTTGTTATTGTTGTTGTCATTATGATCATTTTTGTCATTATAATCACTGTTATTATAAATGTTACCATTTTCAGCATTATCATTTTTGATGTCATTATTATTATGATTGTTATTGATTTTTTTACTTAGTTGCTTTTTACTTGAGTCAGTTCAAATCTCTGTAGGTCTGTCTGGATATCTATCTATCTGTCTGTCTATCTCTATCTATCTATCTATCTATCTATCTATCTATCTATCTATCTATCTATCTATCTATCTATCTATCTATCTATCTATCTATCTATATACGTATGTATGTATATCCATACAAATATATCCCCCCAACCACCTCCTCCTCTCCTCCTCCTCTTTCTCCCACCTCCCACCTCCTCCATCACATCTCTCCTCCTCCTCCTTCCTCCTCCTCCTCCCACCTCCACCACCTCCTCCTCCACTCCTCCTCCTCCTCCACCTCCTCTTCCTCCTCCTCCACCACTTCCTCCTCCTCCTCCTCTTTCTCCAACCTCCTCTCCACCTCCTCTCTCCTCCTCCACCTCCTCCTCCCCTCCTCCTCCTCCACCTCCTCCCCCTCCTCCCACACCCACCTGCGCCAACCCCATGGCAACCCTGAGGACAATGAGCGCTATGTAGTGGGTGCGAGCGGCCACGGGGGTCAGCAGGGTCAGGAGGCTCCCGATGAAGGCCGAGGTCCCGAGGACGACCTTGGATCCGTAGGTTTCGGCGAGGCGTCCTCCCACGATCTGTTGGAGGAGGGGTTTATTATTATCATCATATTAATATTGTTAATATTTATTATTATTATTGTTTATTATCATTATTATTTTTATTGTTATTATCATCATTATTATTATTATTATTATTATTATTATTATTATTATTATCATTATTATTGTTATTATTATTATTATTATTTATTATTATTATTATTATTATTATTATTGTTATTATTATTAATATTGTTATAACTATTTTAATTGTTATCATTATTATTATTATCATTATTATTGTTATTGATGTTATTATTATTATATTATTATCATCATTATTATATTCTGTGGGGGTTGTTTTTTTGTTTATTATTTTAATACTTTTGATTGTAAATATATATTTTTTATTAATTTTTCTTTCTTTTCTTTTTTTTTCTTTTTTTGAAGGTTGGAGTTGTTCGATTCTTTTATAATATTTTTTGATAACTGATAACAGTAGAGGTCTTTCAAACGTTCACTTTGTATGTTCGTGTACGTTAACATGTATACATATATGTGTTGTGTTTTGTGTGTGTGCGTGTGTGTGTGTGTGTGTGTGTGTGTGTGTGTGTGTGTGTGTGTGTGTGTGTGTGTGTGTGTGTGTGTGTGTGGTGTGTGTGCTGTGGGTATGTGTGTGTGTGTGTATGTGTGTGTGTGTGTGTGTATGCATGTGTGTGTATGTGTGTGTGTGCGTGCGCGTGTGTAGCAAAACGATATATATCCGCACGCGTGTGTATATGTATATATGCGTGCAATCCTTTTCCTCTTCTTCCAGTTCTCCTTCTCCTTCCCACCTGCAACCAGAAAATCCCTACCCACTCACCCCTGTCAGAAAATATCCATAGAAGAAGGCAGCCAACACAGACCCCCTCTGTCCGCTGGTCAGGAAGAGCTTGTCCGCAAACTGGCGAAGAGAAATTGTGAGAATACATGAAGTGAGATAATTAGGAATAATGGAGTGAACACAACGTAATGGGAATGGAGAGAATCGCAACGAATGGAAAATAGGTATATAGATTTATGGGAGTACATGAGATAATTAAGAATAATTGAGTGAACACAACGTATGGAAAATAGGTATATAGATTTATGGGAGTACGTAAGGTGAGATAATTAGGAATAATGGAGTGAACACAACGTAATGGAAATGAAGAGAATCGCAACGAATGGAAAATAGGTATATAGATTTATGGGAGTGAACACAGCGTAATGGAAATGAAGAGAATCGCAACGAATGGAAAATTAGGTATATAGATCGATAATAAAGGTAGATAGACTATGAGGATATAGATTAAACATATGGAAAATATACGTTCATATAGAAACAGAAAATATAACAAGCAGATTAAAAAAAAAAAAACTTTTGCATAAGAGGATTTTCGAATCTCATCTTATAGTAATTAATAAGAGATTAATTACATCAATTAACAGCGTGCATACAAGTACCTGTTCGTCAGAAAAATTTAGCTTGGTAGAAGTCATATTATTAAGAGATAGAAGATTCTTGGAATTTAAATGGACGCTTCCTGTCTGGTTCATATCACCTCCCTGTGGAAATATTATGCAAATTAGATTGAATTTAGAGTAGTTTATACACATAGAAGTTAGACTGATAATAAAGAAGCCTAAAATGGAATAATTTATATCATAATGAAGATATAACACAGAGATAATGATTGGATGGAAAATATATAATGATAATAACATGATGATGAAGATAATATTAATAAATATCATGATTCTCATAAAATAATGATGATTATGATGGTCACGATAAAAAAAATATCAATAATACCGAAAACAACATTAATAAAAAAAATAATGCTATATGACTGTATGACAATAGCCATCACAGAACTACGAATAATGATAATGGTAGTAATAACAGGACTTACCTATTGAAATAAATACAACACCCCCACGTACCTGAGCTTCAAGGCAGTGCGGGACAGTGTTGGCTCGGCTCGAAGCGTCCGTTGCAGATACAGTGACCACCATATCGACGATCGCCACAGAGAGGTTGATTCTTATCATGTAGATCATGGTGGCTCCCAAAGCGCTGATCATCGCCAGCGCAACGCGGGCGGGAACCATGTCTGGGAGGAGAGGGAAGGGAGAATGGGCGGGGGTCGTGTGGTTGGCTTGGTGTGTGTGGGGGGGGGGGGGTTGGAGAGGGGGTGGTGGTTGTTTCGATGTGGTTGTGTTGTGTTGGTAATGGTAGAGGAACGTTTTTTTTGTGTGTGTGATGTGTATGTGGTGTTTGTGCGTGCGTGTGTGTGTGTTGTGTGTGTGTGTGTTGTGTTGTGTGTGTGTGTGTGTGTGTGTGTGTGTGTGTGTTCCGAAAATCACTTGGTGTCCAACTTCCGGCACCGCAAAACACCTACAAGCCCATTCATCCTTTGCAGAATGACCTTAACCCCCCCCCCCCACTCCCTCCCTCACCCCTACCCAGCTGCCACAAGAGAGAACGCAGCCAAGGGTCAGCCAAGGTCAATCTCCATCCAGCCAATACCATCTACCACAGCGCCTTGACTCTACCACAGACCTCACCTTCCTCCCACACACACACTCTCCACCACCACTCCAACACTTCGACTCGCACTGCTCTCCTCCTCGGAACCACGAACAACTACTGTCCTGGCAATGACAAACAGGTGTCCATCCCCGCCTGGCACTGACCACCACCAACAATACCCGACTCATCAACGAATATTAAGTCAATGAACATAACTCCCAGTGCACACTCCTCGCACTCGTCCGGCCTTTGAAAGAGCTATGGACAACAATAGATAGAACTCCTTGCTTCTCTGCCTATGCACGCGTTCTTCTTCTGATTTTTGTGTTTTTTCTTTTGTTGCTTTCAAGGAAAAAGCTTGTTAGATAATATGACGTTTATATGTTTTTATTTTTTTTTTTTTTGTTTATGATAATACTGATGTTATAAGTGATGATGATAATGATAACGAGAAAAGTAACAATTATAATGGTGATATTAGAAATAAAGGTAATAAAGGTCTTCAATACCATATCATGAAAGCAATTAACATTAAAGAATCTCTACTCAAAGCATGTTCTGTCCCGATGATTGTAAATGTATGGCACCGAAGCAGGTGTGTGTGTGTGCAGCACACACACACACACACACACACACACACACACACACACACACACACACACACACACACACACACACACACACACATATATATATATATATATATATATATATATATATATATATATATATATATATATATATATATATATATATATATATATATATATATATGAATACTATGTACATATAATATATATAATATATATATATATATATATATATATATATATATATATATATATATATATTACACTTCATCAAATAAGAATGGACATTAGTATTAAAACTAATCCAACTGATTCCTGTTCCTAAAGATTCCGGCATTTTAGATTCTCTTTATTTCCGAGTATCAGACGTGTTTGTATATATAATTACTACGAGTGACAGCGAGCAGAGTTTTATCCGAATCGAATGAAAATCTTTACAACTGAGCGTGAATTCTAGATTAAGTTTATAATTGGATCAGAAACCTTTTCGGAGTCGAATTCAAATAGGTTTGGAGACATCAATTTCATTTTTTTCTCTCTCTCTCTTCTTTTCTTTTTGCTGTTGTGAATATCTTGCTGTTACTGTCTGCGATTTTTATCAATTAGTAATATCGAGTGAATAAATCTGATATCCACGTAGAATCATGAAGTAAAATACTAATGCCACACAGAGATGCTTTGAAATTATTGTAGGAGTGATGATAATAAAGATGAGGAAAATGATACTAGTAATAATACTAACATATTTCCATTAAAATCATAACTACTGGATATCATCACTTTTAAGCAATGATATCAGATAATACTTATGATGGTGCTGTTGATAGCGATAGGAATGATAAAAACGTTGATGTTGTAATTTATCAATATTAAAATAATTGTATGTTTAACACAAAATAAATTCATACTAAAATCATATATAAGTGATACAGTAAGTGAATGTGTATAATGAGTATAAATGAACGCATAAGTGATAAGTATAGATCAATACATGTGTATGAATTAACAAAGAAATAATGATAAAAAAAACGTATTTATTGGTTATAAGTTATCAACACAGTCAACCATGAACAAATCTGAGCCATTTAGCTGACTTATATCACCTCTGATTGTATAATAAGTTTTGTATTTCACACCTGATTCATATCAGCATTTTGTATACATGTGTGTGTGTTCGTGTGCGTGTGTGTATAGCGCGATTAGGCCTTTGTACACACGCAAAAACCCTTGCCAAACAAAGTATGAAAAAAAATCTCCACACACAATTTTATATTCTATTCATATAACAAAACTCCCTCTCGCGTTTTCACTATCCTCGTCTCTATCCCTCATTCTTTCACTCCCTCCCACTCCTTTCTCCCTTCCCTCTATTCTCCTTTTATCCCCCTTCTTCCATCCCCGTTTTCGGTCGATCCAGGAGGGCCATCCACCGTCTCAGCATTATTCTTCGGAACATGAGAAGTCGAGAAACGCAAAAATTTCCACATTCTTAAGGACAAGAAATTTTCTGAAATTGTGGAATTCTGTGTGTGAGACTCGATGAATAGTTTTTTAGTCTTCTCTTTCCAACTATTTCCTCTTCTTTTAATCGATCAATCTATATGTCTGCATTTCTCTCGCTCCGTTTCTCTCTCTCTACCCCCCCTCTCTCAGTCTATCTATCTATCTATCTATCTTTCTGTCTCTCTCTCTCTCTCTCTCTCTCTCTCTCTCTCTCTCTCTCTCTCTCTCTCTCTCTCTCTCTCTCTCTCTCTCTCTCTCTCTCTCTCCCTCTCCCTCTCCCTCTCCCTCTCCCTCTCCCTCTCCCTCTCCTCTCCCTCTCCCCTCTCTCCCCTCTCTCCCCACCTCTCCCTCTCTCCTCCCTCTCCTCTCTCCCTCTCCTTCCCTCCCTCCGTCCCTCTCTCTCTCTTACATCTTACCTTGCTGTATCTTACGTTGCTTCAATTTCTTTGTTTGTATACATGTACAAAAAAAATAATAATAATAAGTTATCGTGTAGTCACTGAACTTTTAACTGGATACAAGACTACAAAGTTATACAAGTAATCTATCAGTATACGAGAAATCAAGTCGTTTACTAGATATTAGATTCCAGAGAGGTAGTGGGAGATATAACGAGAATTTGAAAATTATAATTACGATGGATTTACTTCTAATGGAACGGTAAAGTAATGATATTGATGATGATGATGATGATGATAATAATGATAATAATAATGATAATAGTATAATAATAATGATGATGATGATGATGATGATGACAACGAAATATTGATAATGATAAAAGATAATACTAAAAATAACAGTAGTATTGATAATAATGATAATAATAATAATAATAAATAATAATAATAATAATAATAATGATAATAATAATAATAAAATAGTAATAAAAATGATAATAAAAGTGATACAAACAAACTAATAATGATGATAACAATGATAATGATAATGATCATAATCACTATTGTAATTATTTAATTACTATCTTTATCATCATCTTTATTATTATCATTATAATTATAACCATCAGCATCATCATTATCATCATGATAATAATAGTCATGATAATAATAATCATCATCACAATGATTATAATAATAATGATAACAACAACAACAATAATGATAATAATGATAATTTTCTTAGTAATAATCATAATGATAATAATTTTTCATCACAGTCATCATAACAAATAATTATGATAACCATGATAATAATGATATTAAAAAAATGATATAATGATAATGATAAAAGTAGTAATAATGATAACGACAGTAACAATAATAAGAAAAATAATGATACTGGTAATGATTCTAAACACACAGTATAACAATAATCACTGCAGTAATATCGAGTATAATTATATATTAGAATAATAAGAAAATAGTTATCTTTATAATGATGCCAATAACAATGAAAATAATATTAGAAATAAAGGATGATAGTATAATCAAAGAGCATTAGCAACAACAACAACAGCAATAGAATACCAAAATATCAACAAAAGGCCAAAATATGAGAAAAAAGAAGAAACAAAACAACAAAAAAAATCTTTCTTTCTCTTTTTTTTCTCTTTTTATTACAGAAACAATTTCTAACCAGATTCCCAAAAATTAAACACAATTCCACTGCATAACCCAAAAAACAAAAACATTTCAACACTGACCGCAACCGGGCGACCAAATCACCAACAACAAAAACTCAACCACAAAACACACAAGAAACCAACCACATTATAATCTCCCTTTCTCTCGCCTTACCGCTTATCCGTCGAACAAGGCCCATGGCGGCAAGAGGCAGGAACTCCTTGTTAACTCCTTAGACCCATGGAAGAGTCTGGGGTGAGTGCCTGGCTTCTGCTGGGGATGGGACCGTCTTATACAATGAGAGGGGAGTTCATTGTCACTTGTTCTGGGGGCGTGACGGGGCGAAAGCTCAGAGATAATGCGGACTTGAGGAAGCATATAGGAGGTTGGGTTATGTTATGAGGTCTGGTCTTTATTCGGCTGATGGGTTACCGCTCGTTAGGGGTAAATGTGTGAGTTGTGGGTGGGTTCTTTCTCTCTATCTGTCTATCTATCTCTTTTTCTTTCTATCTCTCGCTCTCTCTCTCTCTCTCTCTCTCTCTCTCTCTATCTATTTATCTCTCTCTCTCTCTATCTCTCTCTCTCTCTCTCTCTCTCTCCTTCCTCTTCTCTCTCTCAGACACACACACACACACACACAACACACACACACACACACACACACACACACACACACACACACAACACACACACACACACACACAACCCCCCTTCCCCCCCCACCACACAACCCCCCCCCCCACCACACACACCACGCACCACACTCATGAAATACTGAGAGAAATTCCGACTATAACTTTGCATAAAACATTCCGTATTCCAAACCCGTCGCTCTGTGAGAAACGCAAACGCTTTTTATTGTGTAAAAAGGACAACAAACTCTCGTTATGTAAATAAAGTACATTCAGAATACGGTACATAGACTGTGTGCCGCGTAATATAAATCTTGCAGACAGCGTGGACGTAAAGTGCACTCTTTCGGGATATATATATATATATATTATATATATATATATATATTATATATATATATATATATATATATATATATATATATATATATCTTCTCTCTCTCTCTCTCTCTCTCTCTCTCTCTCTCTCTCTCTCTCTCTCTCTCTCTCTCTCTCTCTCTCTCTCTCTCTCTCTCTCTCTCTCTCTCTCTCTCTCTCTCTCTCTCTCTCTCTCTCTCTCTCTCTCTCTCTCTCTCTCTCTTCTTTTTTTTTTTTCTTTTTTTTTTCCCAAAATCAAAGGATTCTTCAATTTTTCATCTTTGCCTAAAGTTGGTAAGTCATCTATTGTGTGTGATGTATCCATGCCAAGATCTTATAAATTGCTTTTGTAAATGCATGCACACGAATAAATAAACAAAGAAACTTAAAAATCTATTGACGTATCTATTTATATATCTATTTCCATGGTTCATTAAAATCGCTTGATACCCAGCACACACTTGGTATCCTCTGTGGACGAGGCCGAACCATAACTGGGATCGGCCGGATTGGGTGGGATTGGGGCGCTTGTTACCAATCGCTTTGACTCATCTATCTATCCATCCATTGATAATAAAAAATAATAATGATAATAATGATTAATGTTAATATAATAAATAATAATAATGATGATAATAATAACAATAATAACAACGATAATATTAATGATAATAATTATGATAATAATAATAACAATAAGAATAAAAACAATAATAACAATAAGAATAACAACAACAAAATATATAATAATAATAATAGTAATGATAATAATAATAATAATGGTAATGATAATAACAACAATAATGATGATGATGATGATGATGATGATGATGATGATGATGATGATGATGATGATGATGATGATGATATGATGATGATGAATAATATAATAATAATAATAAATAATAATAATAATAATAATAATAAGAAGAAGAAGAAGAAGAACAATAACTATAATAATATATAATAACAATAATGTAATAATAGTAATAATAATAATAATAATAATAATAATGATATAATAATAATAATAATGATAACAATAATAGTAATATATAATAAAATAATAATAATAATAATAATAATAATAATAATAATAATAATAATAATAATAATAATAAATAACAATAATAAAACATTGCAAGTTTAAAACCTGAGCCCCTAAGGCCAACCCCCACCAACCCGTTCACAGCGATGTTGTGGCTGCGTCTTTCTCGCCCTTCCAAATAAACCTAATATTGCCATGTTCAACACGCGTTGCACATGTCAGGCGAAGAGAATTGTTTAATTGGAGTTCGCAGGTTTGTCACGCTCGCTTTGCAATATATGTTGCAGTAATTGTCTTCCTGTGGCCGATTCAATTGCATAGAATTGTCTTCATTTTGCGTGTGGGCGGAGCTGAGGATCGGGTTGGTAAAAATAAGTGTTTGGGGGATTAAGTGTTTCTTTGAAAGTGTGGGTGTTCTGGTTAGATTCTTTGGTAATTCTTAAAAACATCATTGTTATTCATATAATTAAGTTATCATCAAAAGACCTAAATTAACAGTTATCATAAAAAACTAAAATTAACAGTTATCATCAAAAGACCTAAATTAACAGTTATCATCAAAAGACCTAAATTTAACAGTTATATCAAAAGACCTAAATTAACAGTTATCATCAAAAGACCTAATCATTAAATTAACAGTTATCAACCAAAAGACCTAAAATAATTGGATGTTGATGAAAATGATAATTATGTCAAATGTATGTTGAAGATATAACGGTTTTGGATAATATTGATGATGCAATAGTGTACCAGTAATAGTAATAATCTTGATGGCATTGATAATGGCAATAATGATCCAGATAATGGTAATATAATTGAGATTATGAAATTAATGGTGATATTGATTATTACGTTTATCATCATTATCATTACTGTTATTACGGTAGTGATACCATTAATGATGATACCAAGAACAATAATAACATTAATGATTATGATTACAGTAATGATAATGACGATATCAATGATGATAGTCAAAATCATCATCATCATCATTATCATCACCGTCTTCATAATGATGATAATAAAAATGATAGTAACAATTACAATAACAATAATAAGATAATAGCAACAACCTTGATCATATACGGGGTTGTAGTAACTTATAAAAATGACGATTGTAAGCGTATCTTTATGCTAATAAAACAAAAGGATACATAAAGTCTATTATCCCATGACGTTAAGCACCGCCTCGAGTGCAGAATAAACAGACTTTGATTTGCAACTTCTTTTCAACAACTGAAATCCTGCGACAAATTCACGGCAAGCCACTGAATCCGGTTTCCATACGAAATTCTCATCAAATTGGGCCACTCGAAATGTAAACGCAGATTTAGACTAATATTCTCTCTGTCTGTCTGT
>NW_020870646.1:328814-331314 GCF_003789085.1 Penaeus vannamei | reverse complement strand
TGTGTTCATCCGTACTCTCAGGATTTTTCCAATCCCGAAGGACGTTTATATCAGTCTGTTATCCTCTCATCCCAGGCTTTCTGTAAAGTACATTTGATCTCTTACGTGTTGGAAACGAGTTATTATCGTTTCTACGTTCATTTTTGTTCATTTAACAGGTATCAATATTGTTTTTGATATTATTATTATTATTGCCGTTGGCGTTACTGCTACTACTACTGTTATTACCATTATTATTAACACTATCACTAGCATTATTATCATTATTTCTATCGTTATTATTAAATTTATTATTATTATGCATCTCACTCACGCGTTGAGGACACTGCCATCGCTTTGTTTTCTTTAGCTGATACACAACGTTCTCTAAGCAGCTTTATCCACACTCCTTCACAAGCTTCCATACTAGGAGATAGTCTTCAGTTAATACATTATATTAAACCTTCAGGCAGTATTTAATTAACCGACGTACTGCTTGAGACACACACACACACGCACTGCACACGACACACTTATTATATCGGGGCGACAAAATGACACACAGACCCACACACATACACACACTTATATATCGGCGACCAAAATGACACAGTCGGGCGACCACACACGCACACACACGATACCATACACACTTATATATCGGGCGACCAAAAATGACACACACCCCCACACACACACACACACTTATATATCGGGCGACCAAAATGACACACAGACCAGGCACACTTATATATAATCCTTATAATTCTTAAATTATCGGGCGACCAAAATTCAAGTGAAATATAAAAATAAATGAACGAAATCAAAATACATTTTTAAAAATCGAGATACTGTTACTTTCCCGCGACACAACCCGTTTAACAATAAATTGGCCACACTGGGTCATATTTCAGTATTGTCTCAGTATATTATTCTTGAAAGTGATCCCCTGATATATCATGCAATGTTGCCTCTGTTGCCGCAAATTTCGACCTGGGTAACTCGATTATATTGAGCAAGAAAGTGATATATATTAAGAAGCTGAGCGTCCAAGAATATTAAATTACAGGGCAAAGATAATGAAAATGGCAGCTCAGAGGAGGATAGATATAAATAGTAATATGTAGCCTTTTTTAAGGGGTAAAGATGTTGATTGGATAGGCAGTATTTATAGATTTATTCTTAGGTTTTCGTTAAGTGATGTCGGGATGAGATAAAGGTTATATATATATATATATATATATATATATATATTATATATATATATATATATTATATGTATATATATATATATATATATTTTTTTTTTTTTTTTTTTTTTTTTTTTTTTTTTCTTTTCTTCTTTTTTCTTCTTCTTTTTCTTCTTTCTTCTTCTTTTCTTCTTCTTTTTCTTCTTCTTCTTTTTTCTTCTTCTTCTTTCTTCTTCTTTTTTAAAGAAATAAGCTCAAAAAGTTAATTCAGAATAGAGTCCTAATATACTTATAATGTATAGTAAAAACAATGAAATTCGTTAGATGGCTAGCATGCATCCTTTTCTATATATCATTATTTATATTAAATAACTATTAATTTTATCATTTCCTTCACGGTCGACCTATTTCACAGGATATTTTGAAGTGTTATGATTATCCCCCTGAAAGAAAAAGGAATCTTCACACAACCTTGTTCACGTGAAACTTGATTGCCAAGCCCTTGATCTGAAGTAAACTTGTATATATCGACTTTCTTGCATTTCCTTTAACATTGGCGTCTAATCTGCATTATCATATTTTTCAAAAAATAGAACTCAAATAAAGTATGAAAGTCTATTGGTTAAAAATTAAAGGACATTATTTTCCGAAAGTGTGGAAACAACATAGATGGAAAGGAACGAAGTAAATAATGAAGTCGGAGAGAAAAAAGGTTTGGAAGGAAGGGTAAAATATTATGGTGCAGTTATTTTCGGTTATCCGTATAGTAGGTTGAATAAATCGGATAACAATCATTAATAACATATCCGGTTGACATTCGGAAAATAACAACACTTTTTACCTACTCACGTGTACGATGCTACGACCCCCCCCCCTCCAAAAAATAAAATAAAGTAAAATAAATATTTACAATAATGATAATGTTAATACTAATAATAATAACAACAACAATAACAATATTAATAGAAATTATTATCAACATAATTGGAATCCACTGCTTGTCTCGCGAATTAAATTTATACATAGTCGACTGCGTACCTCGAGCACCGAAATCTCCCAATTGACTATAAGACCCTCGCGGAGGCAGACACTTCGCAAATACGGGCTTTCCTCTTTCACACGAGAGGGTAATCGTACACGGCAACCCCTTGATTCTATTATGCTATTAGCTCCTAATGGCGGATTGTCTCTGGCTCCAGGATATAGTGTCATCTGAAGGCTTAATTACTGTGCGACACAATGGCTTTTATTCGTGTTAATTTCCTGCAGTGATTGTTCGCAACCTGTCTTGTTATTACGTAAAAGTTCTTGTTAATCGGTCTTTGTTTGAT
>NW_020870646.1:321314-323814 GCF_003789085.1 Penaeus vannamei | reverse complement strand
GGATAATAATAGCAATGGTAATGATGATGATAGTTATTGTTGCAATTAAGGTTATTAATAGAAGTAGTGGTAGTAATAGTAGTAGTGTAACAATAGTAATCACAATGTCTAATCATGGTGATACTGATATTAATGATAATAACTTTGATGATGATGATGATGATGATGATGATTGATAATGATGATTGATGATTGATGATGATGATGGTGAGATGATGATGATGATGATGATTGATTGATATGATTGATGGATGATGATGATGATGATGATGATAATGATGATAGTGATGAAAAATCAATAATGATCAGGACAATAATGATGATGACAAGACTTTTTTCTTCAACATGATAATGCGTATATAATCCACGAACAATCAGTATAGACAAATATATCTATTTAAGTGCAGTGTTACAGAATCTGTGTGTGTGAAGTTGAGGAGATAAAATCAATACCAGCAGCCGAGTTTCCAGGAGACAAACGCAGGAACTTTTAAGAAAGAAGGAAAATAAGAAAGGAGGTGAAGATACAAGAAGAAGAGTCTCATCGTCTTATTGCCAGCCACTTCATAGGAAACCTTTTCTTTACTTTGATCCCAAACTTATGTTGAATCTTTTTTTTTTTTTTTTTTTTTTTTTTTTTTTTACTATCAGTGTGATTTTTTTCCTTTGTTTTTGTTTGGTTGTTTGTTTGTTATGACAGTGGGTATGTAAACTCTTAGTGCATGACGTATTATGTATTTGAATGTTTTTTTTATACATTTTGTAAAACTAAAGCTTTGTAAAAGTGATTTTCCCCTGCTTGATGTTCACAAATCTGTTTTGTTTTTCGTCTTAAAAAATACGTTGAAATTATTATATAACTGAAACCATTATCATCTATCCATGATCTCTCTCTCTCTCTCTCTCTCTCTCTCTCTCTCTCTCTCTCTCTCTCTCTCTCTCTCTCTCTCTCTCTCTCTCTCTCTCTCTCTCTCTCCTCTCTCTCTCTCTCTCTCTCTCTCTCTCTCTCTCTCTCTCTTCTCTCTCTCTCTCTCTCTCTCTCTCTCTCTCTCTCTCTCTCTCTCTCTCCCTCTCTCTCCCTCTCTCCCTCCCTCCTCCCTCTCCCTCCCTTCCCCCTTCCTCCCTCTCTCCCTTTCCCCTCTCTCCCTTCCCTCTCCCTCTCCCTCTCCCTCTCCCTCTCTCCCATCTCCCTCTCCCTCTTCTCTCTCTCATTTTTCCTTTCCTATCGTTTTTCACTGCCCCACATTTAGATTTTAAAAACCGTACGAAAAAACATGATAAGGATATCGACGCAAGCACATAAGTGTGTCACCTAAAAATGCATAGAGCTTTTATGCTATTCAAGCTAATGTCATTTCCATAGTGATTAAAATCTCGACCTACATTACTTATCCTTTTACAAATACTTGGATTATGTCATACTATTTTTGTGTTATATAACTACGCCAGTTCATAATCCCTATGAAGTGTCACATTAATTGTCAGTCAAGCATAATATTTGTCTTTGTAAAACATGTAAAGTGAAAACAATGTCATATTATGCTAGTGTACAGTATACACTCAACTGCCTTCTCTAAACAGGTTATATTCTTAGACACGAAGAGAGACGCTTCCTTATAAAACATCTTGGAGAATAAAAGCCGCTCTCAATGCATAGGATTTTAGATGAATATATAAAGTAAAGAAAGGTCAACTCCAGCAGCAACTGGTAAGAAGCCTCTCTTCTCTTGAGAAAACAAGGAGGTCTCACACTCTTCTCATCCAGTTAGAGACAACGCACAAACGTTTACTTTAAACGTTTGTACGTATGTGTGCATTAGGACATGGGTAAAGAGAAAGTGATATTAAATGTATTTGTACATATGTGTATATGTATATTTCTGTATGTTTCTGTGTACACACACACCCACACACATATATGTATATATTGTGTGTGTATATATATATATATATATATATATATATATATATATATATATATATATATATATATATATACACATACATACATAGATTTCATACATTATGTCTCTGCAAAAAAAAATCCACTGCTTGTTTTTGCACTTGTGTCTCTCGCAGTCTCCCCTCTCACAATCCCTTAATTCCCGTTTTCTTTTCTCGTCCCGTTTTGCAGGGTCGTCCTTGACCCTCGATCTCATTTCAAGGTTTTTGCTTTCTCTGAGTTCTGATGTCTTCCGGGCTGCTTTTTTCTTTTCTTTTTTTTCTTTCTTTCTTGCCCTTTTTTTTCTTTCTTTCTTGCCCGTAAATGTTGCAACAACTGAAGAAATCTCCACAATCTTCAAGCGAAAATGTACATTGCATTTGTGTGTGTCGATACATATGTGTGTGTATGAGTGTTTGTGTGTAAAATTGCTTGTATGTGTGTGTGTGTGTTTGATTGCGTTTGTGTGTGTGTGTGTGTTTGCTGTGTGTGTGTGTGTGTGTGTTTTGATGTGTGTGTGTGTGTGTGTGTTTGATTGTGTGTGTGTGTGTTTGATTG
>NW_020870646.1:306314-308814 GCF_003789085.1 Penaeus vannamei | reverse complement strand
GAGAAGAGAGAGACAGACAGAGAGACAGAGAGAGAGAGAGCGAAGAAAGTATGAAAGAGACAAGAGAAAAAGCGAAGAGATAAAAAAAAAATGGAAGAAGAGAAATAAGAAAAAAAAGGTAGAAAGAGCGAATAAGATAAAGAGAGAGGTGAACCAAGAGAAGGAAACCCGCAGCAGAGGAATGATGCAAAAGCTGCAAATGTAATTAGGAAGAAGTGAAATGAGAAATTAAACGGTGGAAGCGAATGAGGAATTGCAGGAAATGGGAATAATCAGAGAAAAAAAAAGCAGCGAGGGAAGCAAGGAAGGTTGAATAAGGGAAATGAATGAAAGAGGGAGGAATCATAGAATATGGAATTAATATCCCGGGTTGGGAAGAGGGGGGAGAGGGGGGGGGGGCGAGATAAGCTTTTCGAGTTACGTTTTGTTATATTTCTTCTGAACACACACACATATCATATGCATAATATAATATATATATATATATTATATATATATATATATATATATATATATATATATATATATATATATATATATTATATATTATATATATATATATATATATTTATATATAATATATAATATATATATATTTATAAAATATTGAATATATAATATATATATTATATATATATATATATATATATATATATATGATATTATATATATATAATATATATATTGTAATATATATTGATAATATATATTGAATATATATATATATATATATATATATATATATAATATATATATGATACTAATGATATATATATATATATATATATATATATATATATATATTGATATATATATATATATATATATATATATATATATATATTATATATATATATATATATATATATATATATATATATGTATATGTATATATATATATATAATATATATATATATATATATATATATATATAATATATACTATATATATATATATATATATTATATATATATATATGTATATATATATATATATATATATATTATATATATATATATATATATATATATATATATATATATATATATATATATATATATATATATATATATATGCGTATATATGTTTTTTTTAATATTATCATCATTATCACAATTATCATCAACACCATTATCTTCACCATCATCATAAATTACCATGAATCATGAATTCTTATAAAAAAAGAGAAAAAGGGTTAAAAAAAAAAAAAAAAAAAAAAAAAGGGGGGGGGGGGGTAATGGTGCGAGTAAAAAAAAAAAAAAAAAAAAAAA
The DNA here is from genome assembly GCF_003789085.1 of Penaeus vannamei. Classification (NCBI taxonomy): domain Eukaryota; kingdom Metazoa; phylum Arthropoda; class Malacostraca; order Decapoda; family Penaeidae; genus Penaeus; species Penaeus vannamei. The sequence goes on along the minus strand of NW_020870646.1, from coordinate 307,542 downwards.
AAAAAAAAAACTTTATTCCCAAAGAGCGAGATAACAGAGGAAATAAAGCCCATTTAGAGTAAAGAGTCGCTCATTGGCCGAATTTCTTTTCAAAATCATCTGCTCCATTTTTTTTCAAGGAACATCGAGACCGGAATGCGAAGAGGCCGAAATGCGGTACGAAGAGAGGGAGACAGCGAAGATGGAGAGAAAGAGAGGAAGAAGATGAGAGAACAAGATGAAGAGAAAAGCAGGAGGAATAAAGAAGAAGGAGAAGAAGAAGAAGATGTAAGAAATGAAAGGTATAAAAGAAGGTAATAAGAAGGACAAGAAGAAAAAAATAATATGTAAGAAGATGAGAGATTATAAAAAAGAAGAAAAGAGAACAAGAAGATAAAAGAAGAAGAAGAAGATGTAAGAAGATGAAAGATGATCAAGAAGAAGATGAAAAAAAGAACAAGAAAATGAAAGATGAGGAAGAAGAAAGATAAGAAGAAAAAAGAACAAAAATTAAAAAGAAAGAAAAACAAGAAGGAAAAGAAGAATCAGAAGATAAAGAAGGAATAATAAGGTAAAAGAATAAGGACAAAGACTACGCTAATTGTAAAAAAAAAAAAAAAAAAAAAAAAAAAAAAAAAAAAAAATATATATATATATATATATATACATATATATATATATATATAATATATATATATATATATATATATATATATATATATATATAATATATATATATATATATATATATATATATATATATATATATATATATATATTATATATATATATATATATATATATATATAATATATATATATATATATATATATAAATATATAATATATATATATATATATATATATATATATATATATATATATATAATATATATATATATATAATAATATATAATATTATAATATTAAATAACATATCAATTCAGTTATAATTTTAAGTTTAAATACAACTAAATTCAGTTATAATCTAATAATTTTAAGTTATAATCAACTAATTCTGTCATAATTTAATTATTCAATTTAGTACAACTAAATTCAGTTATAATTCAATTCAGTTATATTTAGTTTATAACTAAAGATTCAGTTATAATTTTTCACATACCACCACCCATTTCTTTCAGCAAAATATCCATCCAAAAATTCCATTCCACAATAAGAAAATATATCCCCAAAAAATATAAAGAAAAAACTGCTAAAACACCTGCCTGTTCCACCATCTCCCACCAGTT
>NW_020870646.1:298814-301314 GCF_003789085.1 Penaeus vannamei | reverse complement strand
AGAAAACGCCTCCAGCAGCTGTGTGCTTGACCTCCTCCGCAACCATTAACTGAATATATTACGTTTGGTATCTTGCATTATATAAGGCTGCCGTTGCTATTCTTTTCGTTCCTTTTTACTATTACTGTTTTTATCAGCGTTATCATTCATTAAATTAATAGTAGGAGGGAGGAGGAGAAGTTAGTAGCAGTAGTTGATAAATGATGATGATAATAATATAGAATTGGTGTTTAGTGATAAAGATGTTGATTATAGTAATAGAGTTTTAGTAGTTGCCGATATGTATTGTTATTGTTTGTTGTTGTTTTTGTTGTTATTCTCTTTGTGGTTGTTATTGTTGTTTTTGCCGTTCTTGTTCTTGTTGCTGCAGTTGCGGTAATAATGGTTGACGATTTAGTAAGACCAATTTTTGATTTTACTGCTTTATTACCTATATTTCATCTTAATCTTGATCCAGGTAATAATTCAAGATAAAATTCACACTTAATGGGTCGGTCAGTCTTTACTTCTTCTGAAAAGATAAGTCTTTAAGGGAAGAAAATCACTAATACGGTAATTATCGATCTGAAAAGAAGAGGTAATTAAACGTGAATGCTAAAATACTAATTTGTTGATACTAAGGTCGAAAAGGAACACAAATACACAAAACAGATTTGCTGTCAAAATGAGACAATCTAGTTAGTGTATGATTTATTATTTATTATTAAGTTTATTTTCTGCACTAAAATGAAGGTATAAAACAGACATATCGAATAAATGATGTTGTGTGATAAAACCGACAGAGATCGAGATAAAACATATCGGATAAATGATATAAATAGATAGAGACCGAGAGAAACTACAAGAAACAATGACCTGACAGTTTAGCTAATCTCCAGAGAACTATTTTCACGCCCTTGGCCGCCCACAGCAATTATAAAGTCCCTTATGGCCCTCTTATTTATTAAGGGGGTTAGGTCAGGTAAGGTTACGTCTGTCAGTAACAGGATATGCTTGTATAAGGGCAGGAGGTGGAGAGTTAATGTGTATGTACATTTGCCTGTGTGTTCAGTGTAAATATATGTGCTCTTGTGTACGTACAGAATCGGGAGAAACAAACACACACAGTAATATACAAACAATGAGAGAAAATTATATCTAAACAGTATTCAGCTAGGATATTTAAAGAGTATTTAGCTAGGGTATTTAAAGAGTATTGAGATTGTTTGACAAAGTGCAAGATGAAAGTTCCACGATTTTTTTTATTGTTATTTATTAATCTATTCATCAATTTATTACGTATTGCACTTTTCAACATCAAGTACAATGACTTTGCATATCTTACCATGAGGAGTCTCTCCTCTTGAAAAGCATTTTTTTTCTTTTGTTTTTGCTTTTTGTTTTTGTTAAAATGTTTTCAGTAACGAGTAAACAGCTATTAATGGACAGATAGATAAACAGATAGATTAGTAAATAGATAGATAGGTAGATAGATGGGTAGATAGATAGATAAACAGATAGGTAGATAGGTAGATAAGTTAATAGATTGATCGATAGATAGTTCGATAGATTAGAAGACGAAAACAGATAGATAGTTACATAGGTGGATAGAGAAACAAATAGACAAGCACGGTGATATATATATATAATATATATATATATATATATATATATATATATATATATAATATATATATATATATATATATATATATATAGATATAATATATAATAGATAAACATATATATATATATATAAAAAATAGATAATAGATGGCAAGGTACACAGCAACAAACAGATACCCAAACAAATAACTTAAAATGAAAACAAAAAATAAACACAATCTTCATAAAAGCTTAAAAGAGATGAAACGGTATGTGCGAGTGGTCGTTATAAGCAGTGCCTTTGAGGAAACTATTTTGTTTTTTTTGTATTTTTCAGAGAGTAAAAAAAAAAGAAAGAAAAAAATACCTTCCTCTCTCTTTGTGGTTATAGTATAGAAGGTATAGGAAAAAAGATAATAAATATGTAGACATTGATAGATGCATGGATAGGTAGATAGATAGAGAGATAGGTTGATAGATAGATAGATAGATAAGATAAAGGGGTATAGATAGTCAGATATGTGGATAAATGGATAGACATTTAGATCGATAGACAGATAGAGATGAATTTAATTGAAACATGTACGTAAATAGATGGATAACTAGATGGATAGGGAGGCAATAGATAGATAGATGAATTGAACAACAACGTAGATATAAAAGATTGATAGATAGATAGTGGGATAGAAAGATAGACAGATAGATGGACATATAAATAGAAAGATGGGAAGATATTTAGACAAATAGACAGATGTATGAACTAAACAACAACATAGATAGATAGATGAATTGGTCAGACAGATAGATAGATGGATAGATGATTTGAAAACAGAGGTACAGATAAACAGATATATCCTATAACATGACTCAAGGGTCTTCATTATAGTTGTTTTTGTTGTCTTTTCTTGTTCTTCTT
>NW_020870646.1:273814-278814 GCF_003789085.1 Penaeus vannamei | reverse complement strand
GATCAAGAAGAAGCAGCTCCTCCTGTGTCCCTGTGATAATCTTGCAGCTGTTGAGCGCCGTACCCACGTAAGGAAAGCTAACACATACTCTTACCTTTTCTTCGTTACGTAATTCTTTGCTGGCATAAACGTAAACCCGTATTTTTAAAAAGATTCTAAAGCACATATAATTAATTTTTGGAATGATTATAAATAGCTGAGAATAAGTCTATGATAAATAACGATTTTTTTTCAATAATTTTTTTCTTCTTCTTTAGAATAGACGCGTAAGCAAGTCAAGACGATCTCCCGTTCCTGAATTCTATTGAAATCATTTCTTTCTATCATTAGTGCGTTTCGTTCGGATAGCACCCATGCCCGGAGTTGCCATCATTACGAAAATGGCTGTGAATTGATTGAGCCCAGACTTCGAATGAAATTGTCTGTAACTTTCATTAATAACTATAACTACAAGGTACTTTAAACACAGGTAATACCATTCTCTCTCAATATGAAATCCTAAACATGACGTAAACATCGTGCAGTGGTCTCTGTTTCTATATCTTTTCAGTTAGTTTTTTACTATTCCCTATAAAGGTTTATATACTATACTGTATATGTACATATGTATAAAAGTGTGTGTGTGTGGTTATGTTTGTTTTTTGCCGCGCGCGCGCGTGTGTGTGTGCATGTACATGTTTATATATATAATATATAATTTTATATACACATATGTATATATATCTATGAATATATATATATATAAAGACATATATATATATATATAACATAGATAGATCATTGAGTTGTTAATGAGTTATGTTGTTAGATAGTTGGATTGTTAGAATGTTAGATAGTTTGGTTGTTAGATGGTTGGATTGTTAGATAATTAGATAAGAGTTGTTAGATAGTTGGATTGTTATATAGTTATGTAGTTGGATAGTTTGATAGATTGTTAGATAGTTGGTACTGCTAATATATGTCAGATAGTTAGAGTGCTAGATAGTTGGATTGTTAGATAGCTGTGTAGTAGAATTGTTTGATAGTTAGGTTGTTATATAGTTGGATTGTTAGATAGATTGTTAGATACTTAGATTGTTCGATAGTTTTATATTTGGATTTTTAGATAGTTGGGTTGTTAGGTTGGTTGTAACATAGATAATATAGTTGGATTGTTAGCTAGTTGTGTTAGATAGATTGTTAGATAATTGGGTTGTTACATACATTATTATATTGTTAGATAGTTGGATTGTTAAACCGTTAGATAGATAATTGGGTTGTTAGACTGATTGTAAGATAGCAATATGTACATATACATATATCTAAAAGAAACATAACACACATTATAAGTATACATACATATTCATATAAATAAATACATATACTTGTATATATACATATATACAAGTATATGTATTTATTTATATGAATATGTATATTCATATACATATATAAACACATATGTGTATGTCTACATACAATATATGAATACATATATACATATACATATATACATACATAAACATTTTTATATATATACGCGTATAAACAGATATATATATATATATATATATATATATATATATATATATATATATTTAAAATACATATCTTTTCATAATGGTAAATAAATATATCTGTATATGTATACTTATATGTATATATGTATATATATTCATATGTCACCGCGCTTAGCCAATGGGGATGCTTTATATGCCAGAATTCACTAGATAAATAATCATTTGTATGATTACTTCATTTATTTAGAATTAAAAGAAAAACAAAGGTGTTCCATACTTGTGTTTATGATAAAAAGGTGTTCCATACTATAAACAAGCATCTGAATTATCCAGGAAAAAATTTACTTTCATATTTTGGTTCAATAGATTAGATAACAGTGGTGGTAACTATCTTTAAATACTTTAACATTTGCAATTCGGTTAAATTTTGCCCAATCATCACTTATACGACAATTTTATGAAATAAATAAATAGATAAATTACGCTATGATACAGAGATTAACACTGATTACTAATTTAATCATAGCTAAAGACACGGGAAGTAGAGCATGCATGTCGTTTCAGAAGTCTCGTCTCCCTGTGCTTGCTTTTGCTTTTCCTATGCTGTTTTTCTGAATATTCTCTCTTTCTCTTTCGTTTCCTATTCGCCATTATACTTAATATCATACTCATGTACTTATATCCGGCAATGATGCTCTCGAAAAACGCCGGAAAAGGCTTACATTACTTACATCAAAGGAACAATTTAAACCTTTATTAAAACACTCCCAATATCATTAGAATTTCTCCGCCTTCAGTATCTCACACGTAAGATGGCCAGCCAGCGTGAACTCGCCATCTTTATTTCTTTAATCTTGTCTAATACACGCCCGAATTAAAAGAACAGTATGAATGTTAAAACGCCACTTTAAAAGTTCATAAGCGTGAGCCCTCTTAAAAAGTGTGACTAAGACCCGGTTTCATATTCAATTTGCATTTTCAACTTTTCTTCTCAAACAAGGGGATTTGATCATTATTTGACAATGTCTTGGAACAGTTTCTTTCGCTTAATTACCTAATAGCGTTGGTATTAAAAGGAAGATTCAAATAAAAGGAAATGTTTAGAAAAGTGAAAGGGATTCCAACCCCAGCCTAAAAAAAGGAGGAAGAGGTAGATGAATAAAGACGAGGAGAGGGAGAGGGAGAGAAAAATATCTATCGATATATATATATATATATATATATATATATATATATATATATATAGAGAGAGAGAGAGAGAGAGAGAGAAGAGAGAGAGAGAGGAGAGAGAGAGAGTATGAGAGAGAGAGAGCAGAGGGAGATAAGGAGAGCTAGATTGAGAGAGAGAGAGATGAGAAAAAAAGAAAAAGAAAAAGACAGAAAGAGAGATTGAGAGAAAGAAAGAAAAAAAAATAAGAACAAATAAAGAAAAAATAGAACATTGAAGAAGAAAAAATGGCAATATAAACATTTTTCACCAACGATAGAAATCATGCCAGGTCAGTGCCACAGTAATTACATGTTGCAATAAATCTAATAAAATGCCATTTGCATCATTGCAGCTGTGATTTTGGTTAGTCTGGGTAGCTCAGCCTAGTGACGTGCGTGGAAAAATGCAATTAAATGTTCAGTACTGCCATTTTCTTTCTCTGTCTGTCTGTCTGTCTGTCTGTCTGTCTCTCTCTCTCTTCTCTCTCTCTCTCTCTCTCTCTCTCTCTTCTCTCTCTCTCTCTCTCTCTCTCTCTCTCTCTCTCTCTCTCTCTCTCTCCCTCTCTGTCTGTTATTTGTCTGTCATCTATTCTGTCTGTCTATCTTTTCCTGTCTGTCTCTTTTTCTTCCTTTTTCCCTCTCTCTCTCTCCCTCCATCTCTCTCTCTCTCTCTCTCTCTCTCTCCTTCTCTCTCTTCTCTCCTCTCTCTCTCTCTCTCTCTCTCTCTCTCTCTCTCTCTCTCTCTTTTAAGGGAAAGCTGTCTGCTGGTGACATGTGATATATTGCTCTGTATATGTATGTCTGTTATTTTACATGCACCCACACCTACAAATGCATACACATTCACGCACACACACTCAAACACACGTGCACACACGTACACTAACAAACACAAGCACACACACATACACTCAAACGCACTCACACGCACACAAACATACGCGCATAATGATGATGATGATGATAACAATAACTACAAGAATGGTAATTATGATAGTAAATAGTAATGATAATAATGATAATGATAGTAAACAGTAATGATAATAGCAATAATGAATTATAACAAAAATAATAGCAACAGCAAAAATAATAACAAGAACAATAATGATTCATTACGCCCAGAAATCACCCACTTTAACTTAAAGCAACACATTATGTAAATAACATCCATCTTGTTAATCTATTTGCACAAGCTTCAAATACTTTTTTACTGCACTGCTCTGTACACAAACTCTATCTCGCCTTTTTTTCTTATGATTTGCTTTGCACACACACCACACACACACACACACACACACACACACACACACACACACCACACACACACACACACATACAACACACATATATATATACATACATACAAACATACATACACATACATGCATATATATATAATATATATATATATATATATATATATATATATATATATATATATTATATATATATATATATATATATATATATATATATATATATATATATCTCGCACTTGGTAGTTCCGGGTCTTGTACATTTTCTTTATATCAAGTTGATATATCAGCTGGTTTTGATTTTGTCACAGACATCAATAAATAGAAGTTTTACAGTTATGTTTCATTGCAAACAAGAAAAGTGAGGGTTCTGGAAAAAAAAAAAAAAGTATATATGTTGGTAAAAGGGGAGAGAGCGATTAATAACTTCTGATTAATTTCAGATCTTTTAATGGACGTTAATGATAACAATTGTGATAACATTAATAGTACCATTATGATATTCACAATCATTATATAATTTGTGGGGTATACATACCCAGGTGGCCCGTAATCAAGCATGAACGAAAGGCTAAGTTATCTATCTGTCCCATGCTATCTATCTATGTATGTAACTATCTGTCTGTCTATCTATCTATCTGTCTGTCTGTCTGTCTGTCTGTCTATCTGTTTCTTTACCTATCTAATATCTATCTATCTCTATCTATCTCAATCTTATCTGTCTATCTATCTATATATCCATCTGTTTGTTTATCATCTATCTATCTATCTTTCTATCTATCCTATCTATTCTATCTATCAATCTATTCTATCTTCTATCTATCTATCTATCTATCTATCCATCTATATCTATTCTATCTATCTATTTATCTATACTATCTATCTATCTATCTATTCTACCTATCTATCTAACTCTATCTATTACAGAGTACTTTAACTCAGCGATGTGTCATATAATCACCAAGGGACGCCCAGACTTTGACAAAAGGAAAGACAGAAAATAAATGTTTGTTTCTGAATAGAGTACCACTGAATC
>NW_020870646.1:253270-263778 GCF_003789085.1 Penaeus vannamei | reverse complement strand
AGAGAGAGAGAGAGAGAGAGAGAGAGAGAGAGGGTTACACTAAAGAGAAAGTGAAAGAAACCTCGTTGCATTTTGTTTTCTTGTTTTCTTTGATTTGTTTTTCTTGTTTTATTGTTCCTTTTTATTTACGAGAGGATGAGTTTGCTTCGATGGTAGGAAGCTTATCAGTTGTTTTCTTCCTTTCCCTTACTAATAAACCCAGTGTGCAAGACTACAGCAGATTTAGTATCATTTGATTGTGTATAAAAAAAAGTCAGCTTCCAGATATAGAAACACCAAAACCACGCTATCTTCCAGAAAAAAAGTTGATACAAATGAAAATAAATAAACAGATTAGTTCTACCTTAAAATACTCACGGTGTCGTTTTCTGTTCCACGCACCACAGAAAACGTACCAACCTTGCCTGATGCGACCAAAGATTTTCCTGGATGCTTGTCGGGTAAACAATGGCAAACAAGCGTGAGAGAGACAAGTAATCTGATCCCTGTGTTTTTAAAGCTTGTACATTACAACAATAGAGAGGAGTATTTGTCAAGATTAAGTGAGGGAAGAAAATGCAAAGGTTTTATAGACAATGTGTTTTCATTGAAGAGGGAGATGGAGAGGGAGAAGGAGAGGGAAAGAGAAAGAGAGGGAAAGAGAAAGAGAGGGAAAGAGAAAGAGAGGGAAAGAGAAAGAGAGGGAAAGNAGAGAAAAGAGAGACGGGAGAGAGAGAGAGAGAGAGAAGAAGAACGAGAAGAAGGAGAGAGGAGAAAAGAGAATAGACAGCGAAAGAAAAGAGAAGAAAGTGTAAAAAACAGAGAAAACCATACACCCCACGTACCTACCTACATCTCGCACCACCCACCAACCACGCTCCTCGCCCCTTATACCTACCTTCCCCGCTTACCTGCTCACCTACCTGCTTACCTGCTTGCACTCCCCAACCCGCCTTCTCTTTGCTTGCCGTAGCATGAACATTCGCACCACAACGGCTTTTTAAGGACTGCAACGGGCGCTAATCCCCGCAGAGGTATCAATAACACGCAGAGATTATAACCTTGACGACATTTCCTATCACCGATCCGGGCACTAATGGCCTTGTTAATAATGGTAATGTAGCTCTTGAGACGGGCGTAATGGGTAGGGCGTAAGGGTCAGAATACAGTGACCGCAGGCGGGAGAGGGCAGAAGAGGGAGGGAGAGGAAAGAGGGTGAGGGAGAGAGGGTAAGACGAGAGGACGGAAAGGGGGTGGGGGGAGGCGGGAGGGGAGAATCGGAAGAAAAAAAAGAGAAGAGACAATAAGATGAGAGATAGACAAGGAGAGAGAGAGAGGGAGAGAGAGAGAGAGAGAGAGAGAGAGAGAGAGAGAGAGAGAGAGAGAGAGAGAGGAGAAGAGAGAGACGAGAGAGAAGAGAGAGAAGAGACGAGAAGAAGAGAAGGAGAAGAGAAGAGAGAGAGAGAGAGAGAAGAGAGAGAAGAGAGAAGAGAGAGAGAAGAGAGAGAGAGAAGAAGAGAGAAGAGAGAAGAGAGAGAAGAGAGAGAGAGAAGAGAGAGAGGAAAGAGAGAGAAAGAAGAGAGAGAGAGAAGAAGAGAGAAAGAGAGAGAGAAGAGAGAGAAGAGAAGAGAAGAGAAGAGAGAGAAGAGAAGAGAAGAAAGAGAAAGAAGAGAAGAGAAGAGACAGAGAAAGGAGAGAAGAGAGAAGAAGAAAGAGAGAGAGAAGAGAAGAGATAGAGAAGAGAGAGAAGAGAAGAGAAGAGAAGAGAAGAGAGAGAAGAGAGAGAGGAGAGAGAGAGAGAGAGAGAGAGAGAGAGAGAGGGATGTTGGCGATGATGGAGGGAGAAGTGGTGGTGATGCCGAATTGAGGGTGTCAAGGGGACCGGTGATGAAGGAGAAGACCGGTGTTGCTGAAGGTGCAGGAGAGAGATGCTAGAGACGACAACAAGGGTTTGGGAGCATTAATACGTGGAGAAAGGCAGCGATTTTGTGATGGTAATGACGGGGGTCGAAGAGCCACCACCGGCATACTTATCGCCTGCGTGCGGCGGGAAATGCGTGCTTGGGAGGAGGTGAAAGGGCAAGCAAGCAAGAGCTGTCAGCAGAGGGAATTTTGGAGATCCTAAGCAGACCTGGCCATATTTCTAGTCAAAGAGGGTGAGGGCAAAGATATGCCCGTCGATTTATGGCCAAAACGAAGGTCAATTCATGGGTTAAAATACGAGGTTATTCTTTAATTACAGTGCTGGCCAATTCAAAATGCCGGTTAATTAATTGAAGTATCATTTCGGTGTCAAAAAGATGCGTCCTTAGATCTACGAATATTCATGTATGAAAGAACGCTCCCCCCCCCACTCTCTCTCTCTCTCTCTCTCTCTCTCTCTCTCTCTCTCTCTCTCTCTCTCTCTCTCTCTCTCTCTCTCTCTCTCTCTCTCTCTCTCTCTCTTTGCATCTGAGCGTATGTCCTCATACAACAAACCCTCGAACCACCAGTCACTGAATAAGAATAAATATACAGATAAAAGAAAATATAATGCAGATCACTAATTTGTTTTCCAGCTGTGTAAATTACACTTAATCGTTACTAATGACGATGATCCCGAAATGAGGAAAAATGAATCCCAATTTATCCCAAGGACGCCAAAAGGACTTTATAATCGCTTTCTAAACGGTCGTAAACCTTAATTACTGCAATTAACCCATTGGCATAGCTCGGTAGTTGGGGTAGCTTTCGTTCTGATAAGGAGAAAAAAGGGAATGATAATCATTGATAATAATGATAATAATTGATGATGAGAGTACAATGATAATGGTAATAATACATGATGATGATGAAAATAAAATTATAATGATATTAATGATGATAATAATAACATTAATAACAATAATAAGATAGTACCACCACTACCATTGATACTGCTAACAATAATGATTATAATAATAATAACAAGAATAGTAAAAAATAAGAAGTAAATAATCTCATCAGATTTTATAACTCCAAACACAACGAAATAAACCGCTTTCAGTGACTTAAAATGGCTTTCATTAGTACTGACTTCTAATGACTAGTTGCACTGGTTATTTAGAGTTATGTTTATTGCAAGTACTGCGGTGCAAGATTAGAATTTATGTTCTTATTGTTGCAATTGCGTCGTCGATCACTGCACGATTTTCCTGTATGAGGTCGCCTGGATGAATATATATTTCTCGAACAGTTAATTCTACTTTGCAAAAAAGGCAAGCTGAATATATTCCGAAGAGAGAGGGTGGGAGAGGCTGGAGTGAAGGAGAGGGAGGAAGGAGAAGGAGCAAGGAGAGAGGAAAGAAGGGAGAGAGGGAGGAAGGAGGAGGGAGGAAGGGGGAGAGGGAGGAAGGGATAGATTAAAAAAAATCAAAACGACTCCATTCGCGTTGATCAAGAAGTCTCACTGGCGCCAGAACACACGAGGGTAAAAGTGATTAATTAGCGCCATTATCATCCACACGCAAGTAATATTTTGTTTGTTTATAACCCGTGCTGCCATCTATGAGCCATATTATTTTATTATTTTTTTTGAGCCCGTGCTTCCATCTATTAACCGTATTTTCTTTTTCTGGTTTAGAGTCTGTGCTGCCATCTATGATTATTTTTTCAGGACAGGTGCTGCCATCTATCATTCATATTTCTTGCCATCCCAGGTCAGGTGCTGCCATCTATCATCCATATTTTCGTTGTTTAGAATCCAGGCTGCCATCTATCAGCCATTTCTAAAAACAATCACTTATGTCGGGTCTATTTTCTCTGGTGGTCGACCCGCTTTGCCTTGGTAATATACCGGTATGGGGTCGGGTACCGCTTGGTATCGTCTGATCGGTGTTGCGAGAGGGTATGTTGTGTTTGACAAACATGCTGCCGGCCGATGGTGTTGGTTTGTATGTATGGTAAGGATGAATGTTTTTTTTTATATAGTTTTGTGATGAAGGAATGTGGTGTGTCTGTATTGTGTTTGCAATTATTTTCGTGTGTGGTAATGAGGATCAAGAATTATGATAAAACGAGATTTAGCGACAGTAAAGACTAGATAAATAAATGAATAAATAAATGAATAAACAACAAATAAATAACGGAAATAGGTATCAAACAGGAACCCCCTAAAAGTATAGGAAGAGACACACACAGGAAATACGTATCAGGCAGGACCCCCCAAATAAATAAATGAATAAATAATGATAAATAATAAAAATAAAAAACATATAATTAATAATAAACAATAATAAACATAGAAACATAGAAAATAGAAAATAAACAAACTACAATGAGACACAGAAAGTGAAACGCACAACCCATTTACCACAAGAGCACACCAGCCACCACCATCTTCCTTAATCGGCGCTACCCCCATTAACCTGAACGTTCACACAGCTTGCCCATTATCTAGGCCATCGCCAGCGCCCTCTCTATATCCAGACCGCGTACAGCCGCCCATCACAGGCCGCCCACGAGTCGATACATACCCCGTTTCGACCTTTGTCTATCGAGGATTATAAGTAGTGTTGAAATGAATGAGGAAGAAGTATGAATGAGAATAAAGTAAGAGTGATAAAGAAGAAAGAGGGGATGAAGATTGAATAAGGGCAACAGAAAAAAGTATGAAGGATTAAATAAGGATGATGAAAAGGAAGTGTGAAAGAGAATGAATTAAGTATGAAAGAGAATTAATTCAGTTTGAATGAGAATGAGATAAGTACTGAATGAAAATGAATTAAGTACGATTGAGAATGAGAAATATGAATGAGAATGAGATAAGCATGAATAAGGGGAATAAGTATGAGAGTGGCAGAAGTATGAATGAGTATGAGTACTATGAATGCTAAGTATGAATGAAAATGAGGTAAGTATGAATAATGAATTAAATGAATTAAGTGAATGAATGAAGATGACAATGATGAATAAAGTATGAATGAAAATAGTTTAAGTATGAATGAAGATGAATAAAAAATGAATGACAATGAGTAAGTATGAATGAAAATGAGATAACTATGAATGAGAAGTAAGTAATTACGCCAAGGAAATATATCTGAAGGGATATATTTTTATCTGCTGTCAAAAGGCATCGCTCATGAGACCAGCAGGAAGGCAGTAGGAGGCTAGCAGAGGCTTCAGGAGGCCCAGGTAAGTGACAGGAGCAAGAACAGGTAGCAGAAACCTCCTAGCAGGTAGCCGGGAACTAGCAGTTGGAGGAGCAGGTACCGATAATTAGCGGGTATAAGAGGAGATAATAAAGAATTAACAAGCTAGCAGGTAGAATGATAGAAAGCAGATATGACACTTGAATAATTACGTAGCAGAGGATTAGCAGGTAAAAGAACGGACAGCGGAGAGCTTTCACAGGTGCACGAGCAGGTAAATGCTACTTTTCCTTCGTGGGCAGCCAATAAAAAGGATATTTTAATTACAGGTAATTGCTGACTATCATGCTTCGTCCTTCTTCCCTTCCTCCTTCCTCCCTTCTCTTAATTCAAAACGATTATATCCTTTTTTACTCTGGCGTTTCAAACATTAAATCTTTTGACGAACAAATCATACTCATTTTTTTGAACATCGAGAAACTGTTTATATCTCTCTCTCTCTCTCTCTCTCTCTCTCTCTCTCTCTCTCTCTCTCTCTCTCTCTCTCTCTCTCGTTTTTCATCCTTTTCCTCCCTCTTTTTTCTCTTTTTTTCGCAGCCCTTCCTTCCTGCTTCACCATTCACTTTCCTTTCTACTTCGCCAGCTGTAACTAGTCACTCCCTTGCCTTACTAGCGTCAATAGCCTTGCTTCTTTCCCTCCTCCTCTTCCATTAAGGCGACCAAATGTGTATTATCTTTTTCTTTTGTTCTTTAAACTGTTCCATGCTTCTTCGTAAATGCAAGTCCGTGTATCTGTATCCGTGAAATTTTATGGGGTATATGTACACAAGCACGCACGCACGCACACACACACACACACACACACACAACACACACACACACACACACACACACACACACAACACACCAACACACCACACACACACACACACACACACACACAGTCCTCTTTTTTGTCACTTCTCGACAATTATTTATCTTGTTGTCCTTCCACTTTTTATGCATTTACGTTATTCATCCACATTTACCGTATTTGTATCTATTTGCACTGTATTTATTTGTATTTTGTAGGGTAGAGATTTGTTCTTTAACTACACCGCCTGAAATCTATACACCTTTAAACACAGGAAAGTCTTTTTACGCATTATTGCATCCCCAGAGTATGTATTCGTGAAATTTAATTCTAAGGGCATAATATTTTTGTTTTTCCAATACTTTTTCTATCATTTATTCTCCCCTTCTTCATATTTACAGTCTTTTCCGCGTTGTTGTAACGGTGTATATTTTACCTGTGAGATTTTCGAGTATGCAGAATTTCTGTCTTCCCATTACTTGCCATCTCCGCCTTGTTCTCTTTCGCCCCCCACCCACCCCTTCCTCTCAATTCTCTTCATCTCCCATCTCCCCTTCGCAGCCCACATTAATTACCTCTCCCCCTTCTTCCTCCATTATCAAATACATTGCCTCTCTTTTCTTCTCCCACCTCTTAGACAGTCCTTCAACCTCGCCCTTTCACGTCCCAGTTCCAAGCCCTCTATTAAATACAGTTTAGTACATGATTCATCTGGCGCTTGTCAGGCTGAAGACAAGACGGTCAAAAATGAGTGAGCAGAGAGCCTATGAGTTCAAACTGCTGGACAGAGAAGCTTAAGAGTCAATTATGAGTGAGCGGTTTGCCTGTTAGTCAAATATAAGTGAGCAGAGAGCTTAGGAGTCAAAGATGAATGGATAGAGAAGTCTATAAGTAAAAAAAAAAAAAAAAAAAAAATGTGACAAGCTATGAGTAAAAAATGAGTGAGCAGACAGCCTACATGTCAAAAATAAGTGAGAAGACAACCCACGTGTTAAAAAAAAGATGTGCGAGCAATCATTTTCAGACAATGACAAAAAAAATATTAATCAGACCGTCATGTCAGTGATGCGAGATCGTGACTTACGCTCTTGACTTCTTCCTGGACTTTCGTCGCGTCATGTGACTTAAACTCTTCCTTAACTTTCGTGTGATTGTTTTTTTTTCTTTTTTTTTTTTTTTTGCACTTTTGATGGAATTACTTTTGGTGACGCTGGGTGATATTATCATTATTATTATTATTATTATTATTATTATTATTATTATTATTATTATTATTATCATATTCTTAAAGGACTTATGGAGATATTAACCAACTATTACTATAATGATAATAATTATCATTATTATCATTATTATTATCATATTCGTAAAGGACTTCTGGGGATAACCAACTATCGGCTATTTTCTATTTTGTTGGAGAATGTATAGCATCCGCTCAAATATATAGAAATGATTAGAAATGATTATGTGTATGTAAATTCAGGTAGATCTAGACTGCATGGATGTAGTTTCAGTTAGTCAAAAGGGAAGCAAGAAGCATGAGCTGAAGGAGGACCAGCAGCAGTAGGCAGCATTACCAGTATATCCAAATCTTAAGCCTAACACTATTAGGTATAACCCAAGCTTTACCGAATGAATTTTTTATTGTTAAAAGAATTTAAACATCGCGCCACTTGGATAAAATTGTGCTAATAATCGCGCTAATGATTCCAAACGATTTTGAGGTGGTTCCGTCGTCACGCTGACCGGGGGGAGGGGGGGGGCGTGGCGTGACGAACCGAAGACTGACGGGAAGTAGCAAGTCTGTAACTAGTCTCGAAATAGCCGTCGTAAGTAGTCGTAAGTTATCTCAGGAGACTGACAGGAAGGCAGACGGGCGCGTCCGACAACCGGGCTCTTTGTACCGGGGTCTTGCCGGTGTCGTAAACAAGGTGGTTCGGCGGGGGTCGTTAGTGTGACAAGTGCTTCTTCTTCCAAAGCGTCTTGGGCTTCCGGTGTGAGGGGGGGGGGGCAAGGGGGCAAGGGGGAAGGGGGAAGGGTTTCACGTGACCGGAAGCTGGAGTAAGCCACTTGAACTTTAGGGGGAAATATATCTTAGGAGGGGAGGAAGGGGGTGCTCAAGGTAACGAGAAGGTACTGGAAGGTAATTACCCGTTTCCTCATTAAGGGTCACCGGAATGAAGTCAAGGTTCAGAGTTTTTTTTCCCCAAATTATGCTTTTGATATTAATTGAGATGTGTGGAGGGTGGGGGTAGGGGGGGTGATCTAATTATCGTAATATATTCATCCATTTTCTAATTTCAGACGGGCCTGTGAGGTACTGTATAGCTAGGAAATAATGACAGAATAAAGACGATAATAGGATTATAATGATAAAGACGGAAATAAAGGTTTAAACTGAATGACAGACTAGAATATAACTGAAAGACTAAGAAAGAAGACATCAAAATTACCATTTAATTTAAAAGAAATATCAAGAGGTCTTCTGTCTCCTCCGCCCTCTTTTGAATGAAAAATGAATAAATGAACAGATAAATAAATAAATAACTCCCCCCCCCCCTCACTCTTATAAGCCATCACACGATCCACCTTTTATCCATCTTCCTCAAGCCAGAACTTTTCACAAAATCGCAAAGTTTCTAAAAACAGAACTCGCATTTCCTCGCCAGCCACCACGACGGCACAATAAATAATTTTCGGCTGCGGGCGGGTGGACAGGGGAGTGATAAACAACCTACCTACCTCTTTTGTGCGTATGGAACGAGTGGAATATACCATAAATCGACGGATGGATACTAGAGAATAAGTCGGGAGTTTTATATAAAAGAAAAAAAATGAGTAAAAACAGGTGGCAGAAAGGGGCGGTTCCCATGGCAGGCGACCGTGCATCTCCACAGTATTTACATAATGGGGCTTCGTCGCGAGGTTTATGACCTGTTGTCTCTTCACACTTCAGCGTCACGTCGCTCATTTTCCCTCGTTGGTTTTTGTAGAGGGTTTGGGTAATATTCAGTCGAGAGAAATATTGCGGTTTATTGATAAGTCTTGTTGAAGGGGGAGGTGGACAGATACCATTTCTTTCCGCGCAAGAACGTAACCTTTCACAGTCATAAAAAGAAAAGAAGAAATAAAGATGACTTGATACTATCGAAGTGAATCATTCATTGCCTCCCCCTTCCCTAAAACATGCCACTTATTTACATAATCTATCTACGTGTCTATCAATCATTCAACAAAATCAATCTATCTGTCTATCTATCTGCCTTCCCCTCCATCCCCTCTCCTCTTCCTCGATCCCCGGAATCATAACAGACGCCTCCTTTCCAGCTGATCCGTCTGGCATGGAAAGCTGAATGCTCTTTTACCTTCCGCGCGTCAACCACGTGTGATTCATGGCGTCATTTGTCACCGTAAATCACATGCTTGTCACGGCTCGCTATGACTCGGGGTGGGTGGGTGGGTCGGAAGGGTGGGTGGGTGGGTCGGAAGGGTGGTGGGGTGGGTGGGTCGGAAGTGGGTGGGTTGGGGAAGGGAAGGGTGCGAGGTAATGGAGGGCTAAGTGTGTGGGGAGCGGCAATGAATGAGAGAGGGAGAGAAGAGAGAGGAAAAGAAAGAAGATAGATAGGAGAAGGGAGAGCATATAAGGGAATGAAGCGAAAAGAAAAGAAAAAAAAGGAGAAATTGGAAGAGAAGGAAGAAGAAAATGGAGAGCGAGAAGCAAAGAGAAGAGAAATAGAGGGAGTAGAAGAGATGCAAAGAGAAGCGAGAGATAGAGATTAGAAGAGAGGCAAAGAGAAGAGAAGAGAAGAGAGAGAGAGAGAGAGAGAGAGAGAGAGAGAGAGAGAGAGAGAGAGAGAGAGAGAGAGAGAGAGAGAGAGAGAGAGAGAGAGAAGAGAGAGAGAGAGAGAATAATCTCTAAGCATTTCGTAGTTCTCTATTTCTTCTGGCCACGTGACGCCGCTTGAAATGGAAAGTAAAAATTTGCCCTTCTTAACAGCCACAGATTCCGACTGTTCCAGTTTGATTTTAAAAAATGGGCATAATAAATAATAATAATAAATAATAATAATAATAATAATGATAATAATAAAATATATAAAAGAATAAAAAAAGAGCAAACCATATAAGAAGGAAATGTGATTTTTTTTATAATAAAAAAAATTGCCACAAAAATAGATAAACAAAACATAAAGAATAACTGATAATGAACGTTCTATAAGAATGAACGTTATTTATGAGTATATGAACAAGAACTCACAAATAAACCACAAACTTAATCCCAATAACGAAAAGAACAACAGAAAAGTAACTAAATTTAGTCCGATGACTGGCGAGAATATTCCTCGCTTAAAAGATTCGCGAAATATTTATTCATGGTCATTTTACGCCTAAAGGTAATATTTCTAAGAATATCGGTGTTGATAAGAATTCTTCGCTGAGCGTCTTCAGGTGTAAGATTGCTGGACGGATAAAAAGAATGTTAAGCTGACAGACCGATGCAGAAAATGAATGTAAGATTGATAGTGAAAGAAAAATTATTAATATATATTTAATTATTAATATATAAA
>NW_020870646.1:245770-248270 GCF_003789085.1 Penaeus vannamei | reverse complement strand
CAGCATCATGCATCCCCATTTATCCACTCCGCAGAAGAGACTAATTTTAAGCAGAATATAAAGTGTCACAGCCCCTCGTAGGTGCCAGCAGGGGACCACGCATCCACCTCGCTTTGCCTCCTTAAATGGCAACGTAGATGCAAGTGCGATACTGTGAAGATCCACACAAAACATTTTAATCCTGTGCGACTTGCGGTATGGAAGAAGAATACCGAAATCTTATTTTTACTCTACCAGGAGAAATTTGGGACATACCGACGTCCTTGGTAACGAGCTGCTACCGCTACCGGTGACTGGTTGTTTAAGGCTGAAACTACCTCTCGTTACCCATCGGTTTGCATGCTCGACGCGCCAACGACCTGGTTACTGTCTCAGAACTGCCACATCAACAGATAAGGTGTTCGGGTTGCTAGTCTCTGTAACGCCACGGGCTGGTCTTGGCTATATGGCGTCTGTCAGCTATTTGTGTTTCTTTTTTGATTATTCAGGTTCGATGTTGAGAGGGGGAGGGAGGAAGAGGAAAGGGAGAGGGAGAGGTAGAAGGCGAAGGAGAAGAGAGAATGAGAAGAGAAAGAAAGAAAGAGAGAGAGAGAGGGAGAGAGAATTTATCTTATATATGCATATTAATTTTATTCTTTATTAATTTTTATTTATAGTTATTTATTTATCTATCTATCTATCTTTTTTGTATTTTGTCAATTAGAATGTACAAACAAAATGATTAAACATTATTAAGAAAAAGATGTAAAAGAATAAGATGTAAAAGGGAAAAAAACGAAAAAAACAATAGCAAAACACAGCACTTGATTAAGAGAATGCTATTGATAGACCCAGATAATTAGCATAATTCGTCTTAATCCAGACACCTGTAATTTGTAAGTTTCCGATAATTTAGTTCTCCTGAGGATCAAGTTCACCTGAGCGAGACAAACCTGTGCGTTCAAACCCGCTTTACACCACTTTTAAGATTAAGCTGAAGGTGCAACAGTTATCGATACTGCACATTTATCGCAAGGAGGAGAGATAAGTTGGGAGATAAGGAAGGAATTCGGGTATCTCGCGTCGGACGAGAATTGCAAGATATCCGTTGCAAGAATGGGTTGCTCTTATCTCCAGGCTCTTCTCTTCTGTCTTTTTTGTTTTGCTTTTTTTGTTGGTTTCCTTGTATCTGCTTGTTTCTGTCTTTCCTTCTCTCTTCTCTTCTCTCCCTCCTCTCTCTCTTCTCTCCCTCCCTCCCTCCTTCTCTCTCCCTCTCTCTGTCTTTCGTTTTAACCTTCATCCCCATTATGCTCTCTCTCTTTTCATCTCATCTTGTTTGTCTCTTCACTCCTTTTCCTCTCTCTTGATTCCTTTCTGTCTTACCTTCGTATTTCCTCATTCGTTTCGCATACTTTTTCTATCCACGTCTGTCTTATCCTCTCCCGTCCTTTTGCATTCCACTGATACGTGCCTACTCTCCTTTCTTCCTTCTCCACCTCACACTCCTCCTTCCTCATCTCACCCCATACTCTCCTTCCCCTACCTCATCCCTATACTTCCTCCCCTCTCTCCCCCCATCTCTTTTCCCCTTCCTCTCCCCTTCCCCTCTCTGCCCCTATCCCTGCACCCCCTCCCCTTCCCTCCCTCATCCCCCCCTCTCCCCCCTCCCTTTCCCTCTCCCAATCTTTGCACCTCTCCCTTCCCCTCTCTCCCCCACCCCCTCCCTCTGAGACTTAGCTGACTAAGGCCATAAGCGTCCCGGTCCTGCCATCGCGAGATCCTCTGGGCGTCCATTGTGGAAGTTAGTGGACGCTCTGTTATGCTTCGCTGTTCGGAGGGTGTGGTTGAGGGTGTGAGGGGAAGGAGGGGGGGAGAGGGAGTGGAAGAAGAGAAGAGGGAGAAGGAGGAAAGGAACGGTGGGAAAGGAGGGGAGGGAGGGGATAAGAAGGGAAAGGAGTGGAGAGGAGGGAAGGAGAGAGGAGGGGGAGGGAGGAAAGGAGGGAGAGGTAGAAGGAATTAGGGAGAGCAGGGGGGGAGAAGGTGAAAGGAGTGGAGAGGGGCAGAAAAAGGGAAAGAGGGAAAAAGGTGGAGGGGAAAGATAGGATAAATATAGAGAGGAGGATAGGCTGGATAAGCAGTGGAGGAGAGAAGAGGGAGAGGGAGATGGAAGAGGTAGGAGGAGGAAGAGGAGGTAGGCTAGTAGGGAGAGGGAAAAGGAAGGAAATAATGATAAGAAAAACGAAAATAAAAGCATTGTGAAATCGAAGAAAAAGAAGTAGAAGGATGAAGAAAGTAGAAGAAAAAGACCAAGGGAAGGGAAAAGAGGCAAGAGAGATGAAGTGTTCGATACAGGCAAGCGATTGGCGAATCCACACGATTAGCATGTCGATTGCGCATTCGATTTTCTGCGGCGTTGCTTGCGGATTGGAAGGTCGAATCATTGGGGAAGATGTTAAAGATTCGGGGCTTTCGGGAGCGAAGGAAAAAAGAAAAGAAAAGAAAAATAAGAACAGAGGGAATT
>NW_020870646.1:230770-240770 GCF_003789085.1 Penaeus vannamei | reverse complement strand
AAGGTGATGATGGATGGTGAT
The DNA here is from genome assembly GCF_003789085.1 of Penaeus vannamei. NCBI lineage: Eukaryota > Metazoa > Arthropoda > Malacostraca > Decapoda > Penaeidae > Penaeus > Penaeus vannamei. Next base: position 240,749 of record NW_020870646.1, on the reverse strand, counting down.
GGTGATGATGATGGGATCGGTGATGATGATGGTGATGTGGAATGATGATTGATGGTAATTGGGGATTGATGGTGATGATGATGATGGTGATGGGAAAGGTGATGATGATCGAGAATGGTGAATGATGAGATGGTGATGATGATGATGGTGAATGGTAAAGTGATGATGATGCTAAAGGTGATGGTGATGGTGATGATGATGGCGATGGTAATGGTGATGATGGTGATGGGAAAGGTGATGATGGTGATGATGATGACGACGATGATGATGGCGATGATGATGGTGATGATGATGGTGATGGGAAAGGTGATGATGATGGTGATGAGTGATGGACGACGATGATGATGGCGATGATGATGGTGATGATGATGGTGATGGGAAAAAGATGAATGATGAATGATGAATGATGATGATGATGAAGATGTGATGGTGATGATGATGATGATGGCGATGGGAAAAGTGATGATGATGGTGATGAGGTGATGATCGGATGCGATGGAATATGGTGATGAATTGAATGATGATGATGATGATGGGTGATGATTGGTGATGATGATGTTTGTATGATTTGTAGTGCGATGCGAACACGTCTTGTGATGGACTCTGCATAATTGCGCTATTGTGTTTTTAGAGATGTTTGTAGATGCTTGTCCACGCAATGTAATGCAGAGGAAGAGGATGGAGGCTATCTCCAGAGTAATTAAGATAATAAGGGTCGGTATTATGTGCAAAATAATAGACATAAATACAAATGCACACACATATACATACATAGCATAATACTACATACTCATACGCACACACATAGATACATACATACGCATGCGCATACACCTGCACGTAAAAACGTATGTGTTCACATACACGTACGGTGTGTTACGTGTTAACATGCTAATTTTTGTTCCTTACACTATATAGTATACACTTACATCTGCACCATCACACTCCATGCATTCCCTTCAACCACGCCCATCTCGCTACATCAGTATGTTTCATCCTTACAACCGACTCTATCACACATCGCACCACACCACACACACACACACACACAGCACACAGCACACTCACCTATCAGCACACTCACACAACTACATCTCAGCAACTCACACTCTCAACCTTACTCCCTCTTGCCTCCTCACACTGCGAGCCTCATCTCGCCGGTGTCGCAACATATATAAATTAGAACAAACACGAGTTAGATGTACCTCAACGACACTTACACAATGATCGGTATATTGCTCTCTTAGGTTGGATAGTATATGCGGTTTCTCAGTACAGTTATATTATTATGATTATATATATACCCTTAAGTATACCTTACTGATAGCTCTAGTACTATCAGTATATATTCGCTATATCAATGAGCCATCAATATACTTATCTTAGTCTAGGATTGACAATAATGGAATATTCAAATACAATAGGGGATATTTGTTTCTAAAAACCGTGCTATGTGTTACTCGCTCGATTTACTACCTTTGGAGGCTGTTTACCTGGCTGTAAAAGGAATGTATTACGAATGATACAAATAGCACAGTTTTGGCAGATTACATACCCGGCCATTTTCTACATTACCACTTAATCACACAAGCACACATACTACCTTGATATGTGTGGCGTTCTCTCTCATCTGCGCGTCTTTCTTTCATTCCGTCTGCCTCTCTGCTCTGTTTTTCCAGGGTCTTGAGCTTTCTTTTCGCGTCCTACAATCTCACTCTATGCTATACTCTACTATCTATCTCCATACGTAATATTTTACTAATCATATATTAGGTCTCATGGATCGACAATCACTGTTAGGGCTTACTGATTATTTATAGTTGCAATACTAAGATGCCTATTATGTATACTATCATACAGTTTAGCTATGTACTCATACAATTGCATACTCACGCTCGACCATTACAAACATAATAGCCATACGACGTAACATATACAGATAGACGATTTACAATACATACATACGTACAGTACATACAGTATCGATACGACTACATGACTTACAATACATAAAGTACTCATATACAAGATGACTAGTACAGTACATGTACATATATAAGCAATAAACTTCATAGTACAGTACATAAAGGACTATAAGTAAGTATATATATTAGCTATATATTATACTATATACTATAATTATATCGTATATTGTATACCTAGATATAATACATGTATAATATATATATATATCATACTATCATATATATATATATCATACCCTCTAATATATATAATAATATATATACATATATAGCATATATTATATATATATATATACCTATATGAGCCATATATATATAATATATAGTAGTATTTATATAGCACTATATTATATATATATACATATATATATATATATATATATGTTAAAATATATATATATACCTATATATATAAATATATATGAATATTGTTATCCTCACATATCTACGCTTTGCATACACTGCATGTAGATACACACTATAGTTTCCCACTATACTTTCATAAATTACAATAATGCAAGTTATCAATTAGGATTTCACTGTTTTTGTGCAACCGAAAGTAAAGATTATAACTCGACTCCTTTATTTGCTACAATTCGTACATTTTCATATAATAAATTAATTAAATTTTCTGTCTCTATGTCTTTTAATGGTTGTTTTTTTTAAAACAAGATCATTTATTCGCAATAGTCCTAAGAACAACACCCGCTATAGAATATACAAGGCTAAGAATGTGTAAAATGTATATATTTCTTTTACGGGCCGTTTTGAGCCGCCTGGTTCTTGATATCATATAGAAGTGTACGATTGTGATATACTTACTTGGTCTTGAGAACTGGTCTGTTGTTCGAATTGGTGCGTTCCAGTGTGCATGTCGGAGAATATGCAATGGGATCTTACGTCAACTCTCAGGTATGCCGCAATGCCTAGAAGCAACGGATTGTCTTTGCGGATTTTCTCTATGTAATCTCGCCACCCCCATGCTACGAAAGGATATGGATTTGAACATTCTAGCCGTCTTCAACACACACATACACACATCACAGCCACAGCAACACACACAGTCTCTGTAATGAGGCTCAGCACTACGTGACGCGCACTCACACACAACACATCATCACTCACCACACCACACACTCTACAACCACCGAACTCACACTCACTCACGCCACACACATCACGTCTACATCTCATCACATAAACCGTGTGATGTCGTGTGTGGTGCAGCAGGTATCACTATTTGCATATTGATTTTTTGTCTCCATCTCTCAATCCTAATTCCCTCATACACTCTCCTCCGTATGGCCGCCTCATACACGACACTCTTGACCACATTCTCGATATCGCCACCGCCTTCTTCTCACTAGCAGCCAAATCTCCCACCCCCCCCTCCCCTCCACCATCCGCCCAGTGTTGTGCGTGAGCCGCCCACGGTTACGTAAGGAATATATCCAACCACACTTCACCTCATATCCGGAACCCGCCACATTCTCCTGGGCTTGTGAGGCGAGTGAGGCAACCACGGACGGCGAGTGACCCTGCTGCACACCTCCTCCTCGCTCCCCTCTCTTATCGCTTACGCCCTCCAGTCCTCGCTGCGGAGGGTATCCCTTCCCTCACCCCTCCCTCCTTCTCTCTTCCTCTTACGGTTCTTCGTTCCTTTCAACTCCACGTCTCCTTCTCTCTCTTCTCTCGTACTCCTCACTCCTCCCTCTTCTGACATATTCTCACCGGCTGCCGTCTATCTCGCTTTTGGCTCACTCGTGTCTTGACCTTTCCTACCTCCTGCATTTCCTAATCGCATATTTCTCGCACGCCGTACTTGTTGTCGATTCCACTGTTGTACCAATCAGATCTGCTCCTCCGCATAGGTGAGGGCGGGGCCAACGTGTCGCAGATGGTAACCTGGCCGTCTCGATTCCCATCTCCTCTTATAGGTCCTGTTTTTTAGCGCGCACTGCTGGCACCGGCTCCGATCTCCCTCCACCTCCCTCCTCTCGCTTCCCCCTCCTTCTGCCTCCTCCCCGGTCCGTGTGCTCAGCTCCGTGGACGGTGGCCAACCAAGCCCTGGCATCTCTCTCATGGTATACCTGACCCCGCCATGCCTGTACATCCCTTGCAGCCGGGGTTCCACTGTCTATTCACCTCTCACATGAAAAATGCGAACCGTCCGGCCTCCTCACTCGACGCGACCACCATCTTCCTTACCTACCTTTCTTGCGCATTCCCTGCGCACCCTACGCGGCATTTGGGCTCGCGCTCACACACTGTACGCACCTAGCTTCTCCTCCTCCTGCGACCTGGCGGAGTGCGATCAGCGTTCCTGCATAGCTACTCTGACCGTCCTTCCGTCGCCTCCTCGTGCATCTTTTGTCGCCCAGCCGCTAAGAAAGGTTTATCCAGCATCGTATGTACGCCGCTGCTGTGCGCTCTGGGTCGCGGTCAGAGGTGTGAGGGAAGCCAGGCGAGGCGCATGGCAATGAATCATGCGCGGCGGTACTTATGCTGCAGTCGGCAGCTCACCGAAGTGCGAAGTCGGGGCAGTGTGCCGTTGAGAAAGTGCCGGCGGACGTTCTCCTGTCCTGGGATTTATTTAGTGAAAGCACCCTTCGGTAATACGCGGGGGATGTGTAGGTCAGAAAGGTGTCAGTTGAAGCAGAAGGCTGTTGGGGTTTGTCATATGCAAGATGGGGTCAGTGATCGGGTACACGGTTTTTTTCTTAGTTTGTGTTTGCTTGCGCAGCGCATCATTCAGACATGGGTAATCGAAAGGAAGTGAGGTGACGAGTGGTGCGAAGTGGCAGACAGCTGCATACTAACGTAGAGCGAACGACGAAAACACATACAAAGTGTGGTCACACAAAACCCACAATGCAGGTTGCAACGAACACATACAAAAAGGTTGCGACACAAAAAACAGTACGGAGGTTTGCAGACGAAACAGCTATGAGCAGGAGTTGCAGACAAAGGCATCAATAACAACTTTGGCACAAACATACAAGTTGCACAAACACATACAAGTTAGCACGAACACACACAACAAAAGCACAAACATAGGTAATACGACAACCCAATGCTCGCATAACAGGCACCGGTGAGGGAGCGCTGCCAGCGCGTAGACCGAGCGGGACATCGAACATGCTGGCAAGAGGATCTCCCCGGTGGACACGGAGGACGAGTGCCGTAGCTCCACCCGGGGGCGCCGGGACGTCCTTTGTTCCCGGTGGCGTGTCCTCTGGCTACGTACAAAATGGTGCCATTTCTAATGCTGAGACAGCGCTCCAACGCCGTCTAACTACACACTAACGTTACCAATGACGGGCAAGCGGGAACACGTGACTTGCAGTGCTGCGGAAGGCACGCTAGTGTGCATCCGTGACCCTTTTGTGACTATGCCTTCATCACACCTTGTCGGTGGGAAGGGCATGGGAAGAGGGTAAAGAGGGATTTGAAAGTTCGGGCGAGCGCGACAGTGAGACAAAGACACTTACATATGTGTTATCCAGTCACGTTCCACCCGCTCTTATATGCCTGTTTCGTCTGTTTATCTCTGTGCCGTGAGTAGGCTGTTCTGTTCTCGATATTTATATATATGTTATGTATGGCCACACTACGACTGGATAGGACTAGAAAAGATATATAGTGAAGCTTCTGGTACTATATCATATCATACAGTATTATAGTAATTAATATATATATATATATGTATATAACACACCAAGTGATACACATAGCATAGAGAAAGAGAGAGAGAGAGCATGCAAGAGAGACGCATAGCAAGATGAGAGAGGCGAAAGAGAATGACAAAAAAGGAAAGACGCAGAAATTAGAGAGAGGAGAGTAGAGTGCGAGCGGGAAAGAATACAGAAGAGAAGAAAGCGAACAGTGGGATGGGAACGGACAAGAAAGAAGCAGAAAGAAGAAAGAGCCAATAGAACGGGCAAGAATTAAAGAGGAAAGAGGAGAAAGGTGTAGAGGCGGATACAGAAGCAGAAACGAGACGAGAAAGTGAAATAAAGAGAAGGGTGGGATATGAATTCCAGAATGATCAGGGAAAGAGAGAGAGAGAGAGAAAGGGAGAGAGAAAGGAGAGAGAGAGAGAGAGGAGAGAGAGAGAGAAGGAGAGAGAGAGAGAGAGAGAGAGAGAGAGAGAGAGAGAGAGAGAGAGAGAGAGAGAGAGAGAGAAAGAGAGGAGAAGAGAGAGAGGAGAGAGTAGAGAGTGAGTTGAGAGTGAGAGGTAGAGAGAGAGAGAGGAGAGAGAGAGAGAAGACCAGAGGAGTAGAGAGAGAGAGAGAAGAAAAAGGGAGAAGGGCAGAGACAAGCGGATTGAAGATGTAGTATGGCGAATCCCCAGCATGGACTTGGCTCATTTTTCTTCCCTCGGGGCATGATGATTCCCCATTACCAGCGCTTAAGCCCCATTTACGATCGCTTGTCTCCCTTCCTTTTAAACTCCGCCAAAACAACCACACCTCGACTTTGGAAGCAACCACAGAACGCCAACACAATTCCTCCAACCAAACAGCTTTAAGGGGGCGAGTGTCTTCCATTTTTGTTATTTTATTAATATTTTTTTTCTTCATCAGTTCTTCTTCTTTACTTACATTCGTCCAGTTTCATTTGAGCTACGTTTTATGTATTTCTTTTCATTCGTCCTCTTTAGTTTTATTGATATTTACTGTTTTTTTTCTGTTAGTTAATTCCCGTTTATTCTCTTCCCTTCTCTCCAACCCGTCGCTTCCCCCCTCTCATCCTCGCCCAACCTCTCTCCCCCAACCCCTATTTAACCTCCTCCCTCTGGCTATCCCCCTGCCCTATCCCCCTTCCTCCCCCTTAGTGACTCTCTCCTTCCCTTCCTTCTCCTTCCGTCCGTCTCCTCTCCCTTCTTCTCCTCCTCTCTCCTTTCCCCCTTCGCGTCTCCATCCTCTCTGTGTTTCCTTCCTTTCACCTCCTTCCCTTCTCCCCTTCCCTACTCTCTCCCTCCATCTCCTTCCCCTCCCTCACCCCTTTCGTATCCTCCACTCTCCCTCCCCTTCCTTCCTCTTCGAGACCCCCTCCTCTGCCCCCCTTCCCTTCCCTCTCCCTCTTCGAGACCCCTCCTCTGCTCCCCTCTCCCCCCTTCCCCCTACCTCTTCGAGACCCCTCCTCTCTCTCCCCTCCCCTTCCCTCTCCCCTCTTCGAGACCCCCTCCTCTGCTCCCTCTCCCCTCCCCTTCCTCTCCTCTTCGAGACCCCTCCTCTGCTCCTCTCCCCTCCCCTTCCCTCTCCCCTCCGCAGTTCCTTCCTCACCCCTCCCTCCCCCCCCCCTACCCTCCCTCACTCCAAGCATGAGTCATCAGCTAAGTTGGGAGTTTGCGTCGGCCAGAAGGGTGGAGTAGCAGCTTTTACCTCGGCCTTCCCTCCTCCTCCTCATACTCCCGCCTCGAGGAGGAGACCTCGCTCGCGCTCCACCTCGAAGGGGGCCGCGGAGGTCGAGGCTTTCTAAACCGGTCTGGCAACACTGGTTCTTGATTGAGATTATGTACAGGGAATTAATCCGATTCGAATCATCATCAGTAATATCTGTTCGTCTTGACGTTTCATTGCGGATTCAAAAGTTCTCTCGTGTTTTCAAAAGTTCTCTTGTTTGTTTTTCCTTTTTTCTCTTCAATTTTGCTCTTAGGGCTTCGTTCACTAAACAAGAATAATTGTGCTTTCGTAAAAAATGAAAAGAAATATGTTTTAATTCCATGTAGTTATGTCCACTATCATGGATTTATTTGTAAATTTCATGTTTTCTATGATTTGATGTAATGTAGTTTTTCCTATTGTCTTTTTTATTCCTAAGCTTCATTTTTTAAAAATTTTTAATTCCATGTAGATTGTCAATGATCTTTTTTTTTATTTATGTTTCGTTCTTTTGAAACTTCCGATGAGGTTTTCTTCATCAAAGGAGGATACCGCTTGCCAAGTAAAAGTAACCTCAATTCAATATCCTGTTCGAGTTCTGCCGATAATCCCACGTCATGTCAGATGAAGTCACCCTCATGGCTGCCTCGCGAAATAATTATCCTCAAACCATAACCTATTGCTCAAGTTTCCAATACACGGAAATCCTATATATCAGTTTTAACCCCGACCTCACACCCTCCATGTCACGCGTCCCTCCTCAGCGCTCTCCCTCCTTCCCTCCCTCTCACTCCTTTCCTCTTTCCTCTCCTTCCTTTTCTCCATTCCCTCCTACTCACTTCTTAGCCCATTCCTCCTTCTCACTTCCTCCCCCTTCCATCCTTCTCACTTCTTTCCCCTTTCCCCCTTTCTTCCTTCTCTCTCCTTCCCTCCTTCTCACTTTTTTCCCCTTTCCTCCTTCTGTCTCTTTCCCCTCCTTCGCCTTTCCTTCCTTTCCGTCTCATCTCCCTCCTCCCCTCCTTCCTCCTTCCCCATCCTCTCCCTCCTCCCCCTTCCCTCCTTTCCACTTTCCCCTTCTTTCCTCCTCCCCCTTCCCTCCTCTCCAATTTCCCCTTCTTTCCTCCTCCCCCTTCCCTCCTACTTCTAATTGCCTCCTTCCCCTCCTCTCCCCTCCTTCCTTCCCTCCCTCAGCTCGCTGCCCCATTAACCCTTTCTCACGCCTCTCCCCTTCCTCCCTTCCCTCTATTTCTCTCCTTCCTCCGTCGCAAAAAGGGAAATAAATCTCAGCTGAAGGACATCCCTTAAACAAAGAGAAAGAAAGAATGGTGGAAAAAGAGGAAGAAGCAAAGAGGAAGAAAGAGAAGAAGTGGTAGAAGAAGAAGAAGACAAGACGAAGAAGAAGAAAAAGACGAAGAAGAACAAAGAAGAAAGAGAAGAAAAGAAAGAAGGAGAACAAGAAAAAGAAGAAGAGGAAGAAGACGAAGATAAAGAATAAGAAGAGGAAGAAGTAGAAGAACTAATCGTAGAAATAAGAAAGAAGAAAGAAAGAAGAATGTATAAGAAAGAAACGAGAGAAAGAGAAAGGAAGTAAAAGAACTAAGAAGAACATGAGATAGAGAGAAAACGAGAGACAGAGAAGAGAGAAAGAGAAAGAAACAGAGAACAGAGAGAGGAAAGAAGAAGAAGAAGAAGAAAAAAAAAACAGATGAGGCGAGTATAGTGGTATTCAGCTGCGCAAATTACAACATTTTTGCTTCAAGTCACGGAAGGGACATGCAGGGGGGGGGGGGGGGGGGGGGGGAAGGTAAGATAATCGTGTTTTTTTTTTCTTTTTCTTTTTTTTCCCTCTTCTCGCGTGTCTTTTGTTCTGTTCGGGTCAATTTGGAGTGAGCAAGGTCGTGTGTTCGTTATGGGAGAGGAGAGTCATCATTATAATTGTTATTAATATTACTATTATTATCATTATTATTATTATTATCATTATTATCATTATTTCATAGTCAGTATCATCATTGTTGTTATCAATATTGTTATTATTATCTTTTGTACTAATGTTATTGTTACTATTGTTATTGTTGTTGTTTTACTTATTATTATCATTATTATCATTACTATTGTCCTTGTCTTTGTTATTATTATCATTACTATTATAATAATGATAATGATGATAATAATGATAATAATAATAATAATTATTATAATTACTATGTTATAAGTTATTATATTATTATTATTATTATTATTATTATTATTATCATTATCATTATCATTATTATTATTATTATTATTATTTATTATTATTATTATTATTATATTATTATTATCATTATCATCATCATCATCATTTCTATCATTTCTATTTTTGGGGGATTTCTTTTTTTTTTTTGGGGGGGGGGGGGGAAAACACCTTGAAATACACGAGGAAGAGCCACGTAAATATCCTGTTCTCAGCATACTCTCTTCCTAAAGTCTAGACACAATTTTTTTTTCTTCAACGGAGCAAAATTCCCTTCATACCAAACTTCCGGCAGCTATAAGGCCATTTCTTGGGAGAGGCAGACTTTTTTAGGGTACTGTGTTTGTAATTATAAGGGAGGAGGCAGTGGT
>NW_020870646.1:218270-223270 GCF_003789085.1 Penaeus vannamei | reverse complement strand
CATTCATTTTCAATAAGCTCTAAGGAAGAATATAAAGTACAGTACAAATATAATAATGGAAGAAAATAGAATGATGGAAGAATCTGAAAAAAGGAATGATTGAAGATTATGATGAAATAATGATGGAATGACGGAAGAACATGAAATAAAAGATGGAATGATGGAAGAGCAAAAAGTAAAAGATAATATAACTGAAAAAATATGAAGTAAAAGATGGAATGATTGAAGAGTATATGATAAAAGATGGGACAGTGAAAGAAAATGAATAAAAAAGATGGAATACTGGGAAACGGAAAAAAAATAAAATGATAAAAAACAGAACTCCTTCACCTGATTCTTGCACCTTGCGCTCACCTTCGCCCTCGAGCTTCGGGATGGCGGGCTGCGAGGACCTATCATTATCCCGCCCACGTGCTCGTTATCCCCTCGCCTACCCCCCCCCCCTCCCCCTCCCCTGCCGAAAGCCCTTATGCCCTAAACCCCGACTCCTTATGCTTCATTTCTATGTGCTTTCACCCTCAGCCACTGTCTCTTATGCCTTCATACTCACGTCTTATGCCCCCTTTAGATATGCCTTCACCCCTGATGTCCCCTGTTTATGCCCCCCCCCCCAGCCATTCCTTATGCCCATCGCCATCCTCGTATGCCCTCATGCCTTCCGCTATCCCATTACCCTATGCCCTCACCCGTTTATGCCATCCAGCCCCTCTCAACTCCATCTTTTATGCCCACCCTTACCCCTCCCCTTTACCTCACCCTTATACCCCCCTGTCTATATGTTCTCCTCTAAGAGACGACTTCGCGTTGCCCCCCCCCTCCCCCTCCCCCCTCGGAAACCACTCCTCCAGCATCCATCCTGAGCAGACGGCGAGCGCGGGGCCTCATCCACCTCTCCTGCATTCGGTCTGCAACTTTTACTCGAAGGGGGAAGGCGTCGGGACCATTCACTAAGGGACTTGTAGATTGCGACCCGAGTAACCCCCTTTCTCATCTCTCTCTCTCTCTCTCTCTTGCACTCTTATTCTTGCAAGCCGGTCCTCTACCTGGCACCGCCTCGGCCAGCTCCTTCGACCCTTCGTCCTAGTCCTACGTGTTCTTGTTGTTCTTCCTCCTCTTCAATTTGCCTGTCTCCTCCTCCTCCTCTTCTTTTGGCCACCTTCTCCTTTCCTTCCTCCTCCTGCACCTTCTCCTCCTTCTGCCTATCTCCTCCTCCTCCTCTTCTTTTGGCCACCTTCTCCTTTCCTTCCTCCTCCTACACCTTCTCCTCCTCCTTCTACCTATCTCCTCCTCCTCCTCCCCTTCCCTCTTCCTATCTCCGCATGGATCTCTCTCATCTCACCCGGTCCTCTGGATCCTCATTTCGGGCCATCACCTTCGCCGCCTTCAGATAGCCCTGCGTCGACGCCTTCTGCATCGCCTTCGGGTTTACTCGGCCCTCGCGAATCCCACTGAGCTGACTCTGAACCGGACTGAATCTCGGCTGAACGAAACGAAATGAATCTCGAAACACCCTTCTTTGAACTGAAGCTGAAACGAAACCGAACTGAACAATCAAAAACCTCAGGACACACCGTCCCTTGAACTAAATCTGAACCTGAACTGAACTAAACCTCTCTTCACATCCTTCCTTACCCCCCCCCTCTGTACGACCCCCCCCCCCCACCCCCCCGACACTCTCAGTCTTTACACCAAATAAATAAATGCAAAACAGATCCTCACCCTCTCCTTCCTCGCCGTCGCCCCCCCCCCCCCTAGCCCAGGAAGGCGGCGGACGACCTTTGCAAGGACTCGGACGCGGCGGAGGAGGGGGGGGGGGGGGGAGGGAGGGAGGGGAGGGGGGAGGACGTCCTGTCTGGTCGCAGGGATCGGCGGTGACGTCATCGTCGAGAGGAGGATCCAGCTCGCGGGCGGGCGCTGTCCTTTAAGTCGTGCAGACGTTGCCCGATTTGGGTGCCTGTGTGTTGATGTGTTTGTGTGTGTGTGGGTATGCCTGTGGCTCTATACAGGCGCACACACACATACACAGACACACACACACATGTATATATACACATAATATTCGCACGTATATATTCAGTCACACATATCAAAGACGCAGCAGATAAGCATCTTCGAAGAGGCAGAACCCTGATCCCTTCCTCTCTCTTGGCAACAGCGAGGCCCTTCCCGAGGCCGAGCACCAGGGAAGGGCAGCGGGCGAGCAGGAGGCGGAGGGGGGGGGGGGGGGGAGGGCGTGTGAAAGGGAAAGGTGTATTACTGGGGCGTCCTCTAAGCTCCGAATCCCTTGTTACCGTGTGCTCCGTTTGCAAGCCTAATGAAGGGTATCTTTCGTTTGTATACCGTTCTGGATTATCTCTTCATGTGAAGGGTTTTGTAATTCATATCTTACGATTAGAAAGAAAATCGTAGGCGTAAAAGGAAATATATAGATGAAGAGAAGAGAAATGAATTGAACGTTTTTTTTTCTCTCTTCACAAGACGCCCGTTTATCTTAATCGAAATCTTGTTTATATTCATTAGGATCCTAACCACAGCATCAGTAAACTCTAAGTACGTATTGGAAAGGTCTATAATGACGCCAAAATCCGATTGGATCCTCTTCCTTTTTTGGAACACGACATTCACTTAGTAAATAGAGAGCAGTGAAGGTATACTGGACGGCCATAAGGTCTTGTGGTATTAGTGAAGTTAACCGTGATATTATCCAGCTGTTTGATTCATCCTTGAGAGAGATATCAAAGATGCTTCGGTTGGTCGATAGGACTCACTAGGGGTTTTCAGTCTCAAGCACAGAATGCCACGGCTAAGTATTCATTTGTGTTGTACAGTCACGTATCTATCTATCTGTAGGAGATAGAGAGGTCTTGGTAGAAAGGAAATAGAAAATGATAGAGTTAGATAGATAGATAGATAGAGAGAGAGAGAGAGAGAGAGAGAGAGAGAGAGAGAGAGAGAGAGAGAGAGATAGTCAAAGACAGATAAACAGACAGACAGAACAAAGAAACAGAGACACAGAGAGACAGGAACAAATACAAAAACAGATTAAAAAAGAGAAAGAATGTCAGACAGCCAGTGACAGGTCCAGGTGAAGATAATGAGGAATAGGAGAGCCCAGGTGCCGAACTACCCACGACCCCGATCATGTCTTCAGCACGACCTTCCCATCTTGGCAGAATGGGCGTGTCCTCAGTGGGATGGGCGTGAGACGGCAGGGTGAGAGATGTGAGATAGCAGGTTTAGAGAGACGAGATAGCAGAGTGAGAGAAACGAGATGGCAGGCCAAGAGAGATAAGACAGCAGGTCAAGAAAATGAGATAGCAGGCCAAGAGAAATGATACAGCAAGATGAGAGGAATGAGATCGCAGGCGCAGAGCGACGAGACAACAAGTAAGAGAGACAAGACAGCAGACTAAGAGTAACAAGAAAGCAAGAGAGAGACCAGAGACAGGAAGGTAAGAGAGATGAAACACCAGAGAACGAGAAATGAAACAGCAGGTTAAGAGAGATGCAAAAGCAGAGCGAGAGACGATGCACAAGAAAAGGCCGAGTATGACTGAGAATCGAGGGCACATCACACAGTAGACAAACAACAACAACAACAAAACGGAACAAACGAACGAGGGAAACGAGACAACGCGAGAGAAAAACAAACAAACGAATATTAAACCTATAAACTAAATCTTCGTGAGTATTTTCCACTCTCGATATTCACATCTGCTTGTTGGATGAGGTCAGGCCTGCGCCCTGCTTTTCTGCATTCATCCTCCATCAGCGATCATTATTCTGGGTCGTTCTGTTTCCTCCGGGCGCTTGTGGCATGCACGGGGCGCATTAGCATGACTTTCTTCGTGTATGTCAGAGGCTGCAAGTACTGTTTCGTCTCGGCGAAATATCTGCGCAGTCATCGAGGTAAATATGATCATAACTGAGCCGAGTGTTTCTTGAAGCTTTGGGTGAGTTGTGCTTTAAGGAGGAGCCTGCTGACCTCTGAAGTGGCCTGAGGAAAACAACTTTGCTTCACTCTCCTCGCTGCGCTCTCTTCGACTCGCTTTCGTTTCACTTCTCTCCTCATTCTATTCACTTGTCTGCTCTCCTCATTATCTTCGCTTTCCTTCTCTACTTACATCTTCGCTTCCCTTCTTTCCTCGCTCTCATCTCTCCTCTTCTCTCCTCACTATCTTAACTTTCCTTCTCTCACTCTCATCTCTTCTCTTCACTTCTCTCCTCACCTCACTCTCGTCACTTTTCTTCAGTTTTCTTCTCGCCTCACTCTTGCCTTATCTCATCTGATCTCGCATCGCTTCGCTTCTCTCCTTACTCTCTTCACTCTTCAATTGGTTGACTCCCTTCACTCCTCTTATCGCCTCACTCTCTTCAGTTCCTAACGCCTCCTCACTCTTCCCTCTTCCCTCTCACTCTCTCTGATAACGAAAATGCACAGCTGTTGCTCCTCGGTTCTCGCAGCTGCAGGGGGTTCATGGCGCGAGTGTGCAAGGAGTTATCGAAACCAAAATGAAAATCTCATTAGTATAAGTTTCCTCAATGGCTGTTGGCGACGAGGGTGTGCTAGTCCCCCTTCTCACTTTTCTGTCTCTTTGTGTTTTTGTTTCCGTTTCTCTTTCTCTCTATCTCTCTCTTTATCTCTCTCTCTCTCTCTCTCCCTCTCTCCCACCCCCTCTCTCACTCTCTCCCACTCTCTCTCTTTCTCTCTCTCTCTCTCTCTCCTCTCTCCCACCCCCTCTCTCTCTCTCCCCTCTCTCTCTTTCTCTCTATCTCTCTCTCTCTCTCTTTCGCTCCTTTCCTCTCCCTCTCACCTTCCTTCTCTCTCTCCCTTTCTCTCCTTCTCTTCCTTAAAGAAAACACTCCAGACGCCCCTGCGTTCTTTCGGTCTCCAAAAATAGGTCCAAGGCAGCAAGGCACGCAACCGGCTAGTCACGGACACCGAAATCCACTTCTGTGACTCGAGGTTCTGAGACACGTCACTTTTCCTTCGATACCGA
>NW_020870646.1:208270-213270 GCF_003789085.1 Penaeus vannamei | reverse complement strand
CAAGGCAGAGAAGTTGTGTCAATAAGAGCATTCGATCGCACTGATGCATAAACGGCGGTGACTTGCTCGTTTCGGGTAAATATTGCATTCTGTGTGAAGAATTCTTTTCACGCGCGCATGCATATGTAGACGAAGACGTGCAGATACAAATTCTGTCTCTTGTCTTCTTTGTCTGTTGGTCTGCTTTTCTTTCTCTTTTCTTATATTTTCTTCTCTCTGTCTATCGCTGTCTCTCTGTCTCTCTCTCTCTCTCTCTCTCTCTCTCTTTCTCTCTCTCTCTTCTCTCTCTTCTCTCTCTTCTCTCTCTCTCACACACACACACACACAACACACCACACACACACACACACACACACACACTCACACACACACACAACACACACACATGGACACGCGGCACATACCTTTTTGTCGTCGTAATTACAAAAATAACGAAAAATTCATAAGTAGTCAACACTCTCGTGAAAAAAAAATGTATAAGGTAAAATTAGCTACAATGATTCTTTCGTCTCGGCTTTTTGGCTTTGATGATTACAAATATACGCGTTAATGAGAAAGAGAATGAGAAAAAAGACGGCGGAAAGTAAAAGAACAGATGGATAGACTGATAAATAGCTAGAGAGGGAGAATAAGAGGCAAAGGAAGAGGAAGGGAGGGAGATAGAGGGGGAGGGAGGGAGAAAGGAGGAAGGAGGAAGGGAGGAAGAAGAAAGAGGAATGAGAAGAGAGAAGAGAGAGAGAGAGAGAGAGAGAGAGAGAGAGAGAGAGAGAGAGAGAGAGAGGAGAGAGAGAGAGAGAGAGAGAGAGAGAGAGAGAGAGAGGAGAATGAGACGAAAAGAGAGAGAGAGATAGAAAGACAGAAAAGAAACAAAAATGTTCTTAAACTACACATAACGCAACGCCCACGCCGAAAATCGCGAACAGCAACGCATAAATCCCGTCGTTAATCCCACACCATGACGTCACTCCCAGAGAATCCGAAACGCCGCTGGAGATAAAACCCAAGTTACGTCAAGATCTTCGTTTCGGTCGCCGCGGGACAACATACCCCTCCCCCTCCCCACCAACAACACACAAAGGACATCCACCCAAACATACACACACACAACAACAAACAAACGCATACATAATACACCACACCCGCACACGGCTCACATCACCCAACCACGCCAGCAAACGCCCCTTCCTTTTCCCCCCCCTCCCCTCCCCCCCCCACACACACCAAAGGACATCCACCCAAACATACACACAAACGCATACATCATCACCACACCCCCACGCGCTACACACCAGCATGCTCCACCCAACCACACCCAACTAAACACCTCACCACCCCACAACGCCCCTTCCCTCCCCTCCCCCTTCCCCTCTCCCCCCCCACACACACCACGCATACCACTCTCTCTGTCGCTTCTACGTTATTCCACCGGATAATTGCAACGTAGCCATGGGAATTCCTGTGTAATTATAGTGGCCATCCCAAAGAAAAGTGGAGTATGTAGTGTCTTCACAAGGCCACTCCTGAGCAACCTGGGTGACTGATATTGGGAAAAAGGGGCGGGGGGGGGGGCGGGAGCTCTGCTGATGGTGATTGTAGGGAAGATGATGATGATGAAAATGATGATTTAATCATAATCATAGTGATGATAATAATGATAATATAATATCAATGACGATAACAGTGATAATAAAATAATATCAAAATATAATAATAATAATGATAATAATAATAATGATGAGGTTATAGTAACATGAATAATAATAACAACAATACGAACGATAATAACAACGATAATAATAATAACAACAATACGAACGATAATAACAAGAACCATGATGATAATTAAAATAAAAACAGTAACATAAACAACAACAGCAAATGAAAAAACATATTTCGTAAAGCTGCTCTTACAAAACAAAAATTGACCCGTTGTACATAATGCGTTTTGTAAACGTTTGGTTGTGAGTTATGAACAACAAGACGCCATATTTCCACTGTGGAATGCACGGGTAAAAACGAATAATAATTTTATATTTAGATAAAAACCAAAAAGTATTATATAAATCATACCTGTGTTCACATACATATACATGTTTTTGTGTGTTTTATTTATACACGTGCTTATGGAAAGGGATAATTAGAATATTGATAAATATATACCCAAATAATATTTGAATTACTATACGTCACCTTCTAATAAACTCTTTTAGTTTAAGGTCTGTGTAATTACAGCATTCTCTTTTAATTGTATTTCCTCATAAAGTAACTCTCTTTCTCTTAAACTGAAACTCCTTAAATAAAAAAAAAAAAAAAAAAATAGAGTGGTAAGGCAACATTTCAACCTTTGAGAAACAACTGAATCGCAAATCCAAGCAAGAGATTCATTATGTGAAGCGTGATTCGAACACGTTTGCCAAATCGTCTTGATTTACATTCCGTTGCGGCTCAAGGTGTGTGTGGGGAAGATTTGGAAGAGGGAAGAGGGAAAAGAGACGAGGGAAGTGAAAAGAGAAAAGGAGGGAAAAGGGATAAGAAAAGAGGGAAGAGTGAGAGAATTCCAAGGTCAGTTGAAACTGTGTTCCTGAAACGAGCAAAGAACTACGACATCTGTTCGTATTCTCACATTCTCAACGCAACTCAATCTCTCGAGTTCTCACACGCATCGTTACCATTTAACAACCGCGGGAAATGATCACGGTTCTCGGTTATAATGGATAGTTATCGAGTCGTTTGTTTCGAAGCCTCGCCCAACGGGATTCGGACACGCCCTCGAAGCAGCGGTGGTCAGGAGGTCTCGCAATGTGAGTACCTATTTTTTGAGTGTGCGAATAAGAAGAGGGAGAAGGGAAAGAAGGTAGAGGGAAGGGAGAAGAGGTAGATGGGAGGAAGAAGAAAAAAAAGAAGAGAAAAGAAGGAAAAGGGTAGAAGAAAGAGAGAAGAGAGCAGGAAGAAGGAAGAGAAATGAGGCAAGAGGGAAAAAGAGAGTAGAGAGAAGAGGGGAGAGGAGGGAGGGAAGAGAGAAGGAAGAGGAATGACGAAGTGGGAAGAGGGAAGCGGGAAAAGAAAAGAGAAATGAGCAGAGAGAAAAAATGTCTGAGAGAATAAAGAGAAGAGAGAGAGAAAGAGAATAAAGAGAAAGGAGAGAGAGAGAGAAAATAAAGAAACAACGAGATAGTAAGAAACCTAGAAATAAATAATACGACAGACAAACAGATATATAGAGAGTGGAATAACACTATCAATGGGGCCTGCATGGTACCATTTTCTTGCAATAAGACGAAGACATAGAAAGATAACGAGGAATTCTTTCCATTCTTCCAACAAGCCAAAGCCTTGTTTTACACAGTATAGTATAACAAGTCTTCACCTATTTACTAAACCCTCTCGCAGATTATAACTAATGAAAAAAGTAAAATTTCGATCGTTATGGTGGAAATTTCCCAAGAACATCGTTTATAAAATTTATACTTGTACTTAGGTATCGAGGAAGGGAAAAAATACTATATATGATTTCACAGGTCGACATTTTGTATGAGAAAATTATGAGGTAATATTTCCCAACGGACAAAATCCAAAAAGGTGACCTGGTTCTCTTGATTTGGGGGGAGAGGGAGAAGAGAGAGAGAGAGAGAGAGAGAGAGAGAGAGAGAGAGAGAGAGAGAGAGAGAGGAGAGAGAGAGAGAGAGAGAGAGAGAGAGAGAGAGAGAGAGAGAGAGAGAGAGGAGAGAGAGAGGGAGGAGGAGAGGGGAGGGGGGGGAGGAGGGAGGAGAGGAGAGAGAGAGAGAGAGAGAGAGAGAGAGAGAGAGAGAGAGAGAGAGAGAGAGAGAGAGAGAGAGAGAGAGAGAGAGAGAGAGAGAGAGAGAGGGAGAGAGAGGGGGAGGGGGGGGGAGGGGAGCGGAGGGAGGGGAGGAGAAGAGAGAGAGAGAGAGAGAGAGAGAGAGAGAGAGAGAGAGAGAGAGAGAGAGAGAGAGAGAGAGAGAGAGAGAGAGAGAGAGAAGAGAGAGAGAGGGAGGGGGAGAAAGAGAGGTTGAGGGAGGGAGAAATAGAGATAAATAAACTGATAAATCAATGGAATAGAGAAAAAGTAGAGAGATCAACAGATCAATAAGATAAATAGATAGATACACAGATGAATAGATAGCGACAGAGCGATAGACTAGAATGAGAGAGACAAAGACAGAAAGATAGAGAGACATATAAAGACTGAGAGACGGAATACTGTTAAAGTGTAAGAATTAAAGAAATGATATTAAAGAATTAAAGAAATGATAACTTGGATTCGTTATTCTACAACAACCATTTTACGCAAGAGAAATGAATACGTCTTTGGTTTTGTTGAAGGTAGGAGAACGTTGCAATCTTTGTCGTGATCAAATCTCTTGGTATTTACGCTTGATTTATCTCACGGTCTTGCAAACACACACACGCACGCACACACACACACACACACACACACACACACACATCCACATACACACATACATACACACACACACACACATACACATACACATCACACACACACCACACAATACACATAACATACACATACACACACATTACACACACACAAACGCACACACACACACACAAAACACACAAACACACACACACCCACACAAACACACACACGCGGCGCGGCGTCCATTCAAGTGACCCGAGACTAGACCTAAATAAAGCACGACGCAGAAACGGATGTGATTCATAGGCGGACTTTAAATCTCCACCATATGATTCATCAGCTGACGAGAGGACTTAGAAGTGAAAGCTGTTGGGAGTAGAGTGATTTGAGGAATGAATCATTTTATTATCATCTTTTCTTAGGTGAATGAATGCAGACGTGTATTTAATAGAGAAGAGAAAATCACAGAAAGTAAGGAGAGAAAGAGTGAGTAAAAGAGAGAGAAGAGAGAGAAAGAGTGAGAGAAAGAGAGAGAGAAGAGGAGAGAGAGAGAGAGAGAGAGAGAGAGAGAGAGAGAGAGAGAGAGAGAGAAAGAGAG
>NW_020870646.1:191266-197790 GCF_003789085.1 Penaeus vannamei | reverse complement strand
ATTGTGTGCACTCGGGACCGTGTTGGCACCCACCACCTACTCTTTGTACCACAGCAACGGGACAACTCTCCCTCGTTTTGTATGGGCGTCTCGCGTGACTAGAGTGCCTTTGGAGAATGGGAAAGAAGGTGATTAGGGGGAAGGGGGGGAGAGGGGGGGAAGGGGGCTATGGGGAGGGAAAGGTGATAGGGGAAGGGGGAGGGTTTTTTGAGGGGGAAAGGAAGGGTGCTTGAGGAGGGTGGTGCTAGGGAGGAGGGGGAGTGGGTAGGAGAGGGGAAGAGGGGGGAAGGGGGGTGCTAGGAGGAGGGGTGGAGCAGGGGGGGGTGTAGAGGAGGGCGGAAGATGGCGTGGGGAAGTGGTGGGAGGGTGCTAGGAGGAGGGATAGGGAGTGGGGGGTGCTGAGGAGGGGAAGGAAGGAGGAGGGGGTCTTGGGGGAAGGGCTAGGTGCTAGGACCGGTTGGGGAAGGAGAAGGGGGAGCTAGGAGGAGGATGGAAGGAGAGAGGGAGAGGGGGGGGGAAGTGGGAAGGGGGGCGGAAGGGAAAGCTAGAGAGGAGGAGGAAAGAGTAAAATAGTATTGCAGTAATAGCAGAAAGTTCAGCTTGTAGTAGTAATAGCAGAATAGTATAATGCAGTTTTAGTAGTAGTAGAAATAGTAGCATATAGTAGTAGTAGTAATAATGCGTAGTCCGTAGTAAGTAATAGTAGAGTAGTCAGTAGTAGTTAGTAGTAATAGTAAGTAGTAGCAACTATAATATCGGCTACAGTATCATCCAATTAGACAGAAAAAGACACATTAATAGCGATAATAACACCGATAACAGAGGTGGATACAATAAAGATACCGACAATAAAGAGAGTGAAAACAAAGAAGAAATTCAGACAAATATGTTGTTTTCGATAGAATGACCAAACAGCTGATTCGAAGTCGTGTTAGAATGAGACGACGAAAACCACCTTGTTTGAAGGTCGTTTGTAAGATATATATTTTTAAGATCTTTGTTTTCACTTTCATTACGTACTATGCGACTGCCTTGATATGTTTTTTTTTTTTTTTTTTTTTTTTTTTTTTTTTTTTTTTAATGTTTTTTTTTTTTTTTTGGGGGGGTAGTTAGTAGTCGAGTATTGATTGCGTTATTATGATAATTATCTATTTTATTGTTTTACTTTCTCCTATTTCTTGTTTAATGATTTGAAGTTTGTTTCTGTATTTTAGCGCAAATATACGCACACACAACACATTAAGACACACACACGCCCACACACAACAAAAAAAGCCAAAAACGAACACAAACACGGATATATACACCTCTCCAGTCCTACCTCCAATCTATCAACTTTTATCTCCCCAATTATAAGACATTTTAACCGACCCCGAAAGAATGAATGGCACCAAGCCCTCCCCTTTTCCCCTCCCAACTCCCTCCTCCCCTTCCCCTTCATCCCCTTCCCCTCCCCTCTCCTCCCCTGTCCCACTCCCCGTCCTCCTTCCCCCCCCCTCCTCCTCCTCCCCCTATTCCCCTTCCCCCTCCTCCCATCCTCCCTCCCCCTCCCCCTCCCCTTCCTCCTCCCCCTCCCCTTCCCCCTTCTCCTCCTCCTCCTCCCTCCCTCCTCCTCCCCCACCCCCCTAAGGGCAAGGATCTCAAGGACGACTCGAAGACAACTCCTCAGAGGCGCTGTCTGGAGACCCGCTTGAGGCGAGGTCGAGAGAAGAGAGGGGTTGGGAGGAGGAGGAGGGGGGAGAGGGGGGGGGGGTCTGGGAGGGGGAAGGGGCATGGGAGGGAAGGGGATAAGGGTAGGAGAGGGAGGGAGGGAGAGAGGAGGATGGGGCTGGAGAGGGAGGGGAAGGGGAGAAGGGAGGATGGAAGGGGCATGCGGAGGGGGGGAAAATGAGGGAAAGGGAAAGAGGGTAAAAAGAGGAAGAGGGGAAAGGTGATTGAGAATGAGTTTGGGAGAGAAAAAAGGAAAGGTTAGGTTAAAGTATAGAAAGGGAGGGAGGGAAGAGAAGGAGAAAGGGGGGGGTAATCACCCAATTCTCGACCTTATGGTGATCTCTGTGGCTTGGCTGGTAGAAGGAGGAAAGAAAAAGGAGGGAGAGAAAGCGAGAATGGGAAAAAAAGGAGGGAAGGAGAGAAAAAAAAGGAAGGGAGGAGAGACGAGAAGAAGAGAAAGAAAAGATAAGAAAGGGGGAAGGGAAGAGAATTGCAAAAGGGAGGGAATAAAGAATGAAGGGAGAGAGAAAAGAGGCTGAAAGAAAATGAAGAAAAAGAGAAGAAATAAGAGAAAAAGAAAGAAAAAAGATAAAACAGAAAAAAAGGCCAGAAAGAAAAGAGAAGACAGAAACTTAAGAAAGAGGAAGAGAGAAAACCAAATAAAACAAAAAGAAAAGAAAGAAAAAATAAGAGATGAAATAAAGAAAGGGGAATAGAGAAAGCCAAATAAAACAAAAAAGGAAAGGCAATGGAAGAGAAGGGACACCAGAGGGCTATTATGGTGATGATGGTAGTGATAGCAGCAGTGATGATAACCAGAAATAATGGTGATTAATGGTGAAGGGAAATGGTACGTAGAAATTACTTTTTTTAACCAATATGTAAGCAATCTCGTAAATTTTCATTTGCTTTGTATGGAAAAGGAGGAGGAGAAGAAAGAAAAGAGGAGGAGGAGGAGGAGGAGAAAGAAAAAGGAAAAGAAAATGAGGAGGGAGGAGAAGAAGAAAAAAGAGGAAGGAAAGAGGAGGAGGAGAAGAGAAGAAGAAGAAAGAAGAGAAGAAAGAAAGAGGAGAGGAGGAGGAGAATTGCACAATAAAATAGAACAGGACAAAAGCAGAACATAATAAAGAAAATAATCTCTCTCTCTCTCTCTCTCTCTCTCTCTCTCTCTCTCTCTCCCTCCCCTCCCTCTCTCTCTCCTCCCTCCCTCCCTCCCTCCCTCCCTCCCTCCCTCCCTCTCTCACTCCCTCCCTCTCCTCCCTCCCTCCCTCCTCCCCCCCTCTCTTCTCTCTCCCTCCTCCTCCTTCTCTCTCCTCTCTCTCTCTGATATTCGAGGCTGCAACATGTTATTAAATTTATGATCAAATTTTGTGACTATTTTTTTTTCTCGCGTAATGTCAAAGGTGACAGTTCTCACCTTCAGTTCTGTGTTGGTACAGTATGACAGTTTTATTTCTATTTATTTTTTCTTTCCATTGATTTTTTTTACATTTGCATACGTTTATTCTTTGTCTTTTATCTTTTTTTTCATTTTATTGTGATCCATTTTTCTTTTTCTTTCTTTTTCTTTTTATTACTTTTTTTCTTATTATTGTATCTTTTGTTTTTTTTCTTTTTCCTTTTTCTTTTTTTATATCATAATCTTTTTTTTCCCTTTTCCATTCATTCTATTTTCTTTTTATTACCATCTCTCATTTCTTTTTTCATTTACCTTTTCCATTTATTCTAATTTTTATTACAATTTCTTATTTTCCTTTTCCATTCCTTCTATTTTCCCTTTTTATTACCATCTCTCTTATTTTTCCTTTTCCTTTTTTCCCCATTTTTATCGTCAATTCAAGGTTCAGAACAGGTGACAGTCTGAGAAGAAAGTCTGAAACTATTCCTAGACTGAGGAAGTGACTCTAGGTGACATTGGCGCCGGTGTTAGAAGATTATAAATAGATGTCGATAATGATGGGGTTGAGGGAGAGAGAGAGAGAGGAAGAGGGAGGGGAGAGGGAGGGATGGAGGGAGAGGGGAGTGGATGAGAGGTAGGGAGAGAGGAGTGGGGGGAGAGTGGTGGAGGGAGAGGGAATGGGTGGGAGAGGGAAGAGGGGGAGGGAGAGGGAGTGGGTGAGAAAGTGTAGGGAGAGGGAGTGCGTGGAGAAGAGGGAGGGAGGGGGAGAGGGAGGGGGAGGAGGGAGGGAGGGGAGAGAGAGGAAGAGATGGAGAGGGAGGGGAGGAGGGAGGGGGAGGGGAGAGAGAGGGAGTGGGAAGGAGAGGGAGAGGGACAGACAGACACACATTCAGACAGACTAACAAACAGACAGACAACAGAAATAGACAGAAACAGACCGGAAACAAAACAAAATGAATTTAAGAACGAACCAACGAGAAACTAAAACAAAATAAAAAAGATCCAAAAAATGATAATAATAAACAAGAAAAAAGAAAAAGAAAATAAAAGAATTCCCTTTGATTGACACGTTGACACCCGGCCGTCCGAATTAACGGGGTTCAAAGTCCGAATAAACGGGGTTCGCGCATACAACACAACCCGGTTAATTGGATCGTAAGTCAAGGTGCTAATAAGAACGGCATGAGTGATGATCAAAAGCGTTCAATAACTTAGAGAAAGAGCAAAAAAAAAAAAAAAAAAAAAAAAAAAAAAAAAAAAAAGGAATGCGCCGCCGTCTTGCTGTTCGTCCGTCAGTCCGATTTTGGGGGGAATAAAAAATAAAAAATCTTTCTGTTTATTTTAGCTTGAAATTTTGTATTTCATTTGAGAGAAAGAGAGAGAGGGAGAGAGAGAGAGAGAGAGAGAGAGAGAGAGGAGAGAGAGGAGAGAGAGAGAGAGAGAGAGAGAGAGAGAGAGAAGAGGAGAAACAGAGAAAAAGATGAGAGAGAGAGAGAGAATGATGTGAATGAGAAAAAAGAAGAGAGAGAGAGGGAGAGAGAGAGAGAGAGGAGAGAAATAAAGAGAAAGAAAAAAAGAAGAAGAAGAGAAAAGATAAAAAAAGAGAGAAAGAGAGAGAAATGAACAGACACAACCCTCCCCCTCCCACACACACACACACACAAAACCAACCCTAATTACCAGTCCTAATTAACATTTTCTTCTTTTCCAGGTAAGTAATGATCTCCCAGGTGAAATGGACTACCCCCCCCCCCCGGCATGTTGCAACGGCGTAAGTAATGATTGCAATCTTGAAATCAAGGAATGTGCAAGGGATGGCGATCTAATGTGGAGGTCCATTCTCTTCGCTCTCGTCTGTTTGTGGAGTTTTTATTATTATTATTATTTTATATATTATATATTATTATTATATTATTATTATCATTATTATTATTATTATCATTATTTTTTTTTCTTTCTTTCTTTCTCTTCGACTTTTCCTTCTATTTCTTCGTTTTCTTCTTCTCCTTCTTGTTCTTTTCTTCTCTTTTTCTTTTCTTTTCTTTCCTTCTTCTTCTTCTTTTCTTTCCTTCTTCTTATTCTTCGTCTTCTCTTTCTTCTTTTTCTTTTTTTCTTTTCATCATCATCATCATCATCATCATCATCTTCTTCTTCTTCTTCTTCTTCTTCTTCTTCTTCTTCTTCTTCTTCTTCTTCTTCTTCTTCTTCTTCTTTCTTCTTCTCTCTCTTCTTCTTCTACTGCCTCTTCATCTTTTCTGTCTTTCTGTTTTTTTTCCTCTATTTTTTTATTGAGATGATGATGGATGAGATGGAAGAGATAAATGGAGAGAAGGTGATAGATGGAGATAGAATAGAGGGGGGTGGGGGGGGGGGGTATGCGAATCGATTGAAAGATTGATCTAATGTTGAAATTTCTTGATTTTATTATTTTTTCTTTCTTCCTTCCTTCCTTTTTTAACGTGGTGATGGATGAGAAGGAATAGAAAGATAAAGAGTGATAGATAGAGATAGATAGTGGGAGATTGATTGAAAGATTGGTCTTGTGTTGAAATTTCTCTGCTTTATTTATTTATCTAGTTTCTTTCTTCCTCACTTTATTTTTTATCTTTATTTATTCATTTATTTATCTATTTTTAGATGAGAATGGGTGGGAAGAAATGAATCGATAAATAGTGATTGAGAGAGAGAGAGAGACGAAAAGAAAAAGAGGAGTGAGAGAGAGAGAAGAGAGAGAGAGAGAAGAGAGAGAAGAGAAGAGAGAGAGAGAGAGAGGAGAGAGAGAGAGAGAGAGAGAGAGAGAGAGAGAGAGAGAGAGAGAGAGAGAAGAGAGAGAGAGAGAGAGAGAGAAGAGAGAGAGAGAGAGAGAGAGAGAGAGAGAGAGGAGAGAGAGAGAGAGAGAGAGAGAGAGAGAGAGAGAGAGAGAGAGAAAGCGAAAGAGAAAGAGAGAAAGAGAGAGACCAAGAGCGACCAGTAGAAAGAGACAGATACAGAGACCGAGAAAGAGAAAGACAGAAAGAAACAGAGACAGAGAAAGACAGAGAAAGAGAGAGACAGAAACAGAGAGCCGACCAGACGAAAGAGACATCGACAGAGACAGAGACAGAGACAGAGAAAGAGAAAGACAGAAACAGAGAGCCGACCAGACGAAAGAGAGCAGAACGCCGAGCGACCTTCGGAGGCGAGTCGAGAGCGAGGTAAACAGAGATCGATCCAAGCCCAAATAGTCCCCATGAGGCGGCCATATATACCTGTCAAACACGCCGTTGTCATTGGCCTTTGGGGCGGTGTATGGAGGAGGGAGAGGGAGAAGGGAGAAGGGAGAAAAGGAAGGGAAAGGGAGGGGAGAAGGGAGAAGGGAGAGGGGAAGGAAGGGGAGAAGGGAAGAGGGGAAGAAGGGGAGATGGAGAAGGGAGAA
>NW_020870646.1:178766-181266 GCF_003789085.1 Penaeus vannamei | reverse complement strand
TGGAAATAACGTGTGTGTGTTGGCGTGTAAGTGTAACTGTGTGTGTGTGTGTGTGTGTGTGTGTGTGTGTGTGTGTGTGTGTTGTGTGTGTGTGTGTGTGTGTGTGTGTGTTGTGTGTGTGTGTGTGTGGTGTGTGTGTGTGTGTGTGTGTGTGTGTGTGTGTGTGTGTGTGTGTTGTGTGTGTGTGTGTGTGTGTGTGTGTGTCCCTAAATCCGTATGAGTGTAAAACTATGATCGCTTGTGTACGTGTATGTGCTAATGTGTGTTTATGTGTGTACGTCAAATTTTCCGTTACATAACATATAATAAAAAGTATCCAAATCCTATAATATTGGACTTTCTTCTCCATTACAAAATAACAAAAAAAAAAAAAAAAAAAAAATCCGCCTTCGATGAAATCCAGTCCCCTCGTTTATACATCAAGCAAATATTTACAGCACGCGAGCCATACCTGCTTTCATAATAATACGTGTCCAGAGTGTGTTTGACTCGTGGTTCTATATCCTTTTGGAGAAGTTGGCCTACGGTTCCACCCCAGCATTTCGAAAAGCTTGGCTTACTCAAAAAGTAATAAAATAAATCAAGTTTTTCTGGGGGGTAATATCACGAATGACAGCGTGTCACAAATGGAAATAGACGTGTGTGTGTGTGTGCGCGTGCTGTGTGTGTGTGTGTGTGTGTGTGTGAGTGTGTGTGTGTGTGTGTGTGTGTGTGTGTGTGTGTGTGTGTGTGTGTGTGTGTGTGTGTGTGTGTGTGTGTGTGTGTGTTGTGTGTTGTGTGTGTGTGTGTGTGTGTGTGTTGTGGTGTGTGTCTTTACGTCAAAGTTTCTGTCACATAATACATAATAAAGATAACCTTTCAAAAATTATAATTTGCCGAAAATGTTTAACGTACAAGCGTGCCGTCGGCCATACTCGTTTCTATTCATTGAAATGCCATTACATTATTCGAAGTGGACGTTGAATATGAATTATGAAAAAAAAGGCTTTCAAGACTGCATTAAATCTGTTGGTTCTTTGTACCTGGAATCCTTTTATCTCTCGTAGTCTTTGAAACTCTTCTCTTATCTGCAAGAAGAGGCTGAAGGATATGCCAATGATAGAGATTTAAGTCTGATTAAATATCTGATTAGATTAATATGAACGAATAACAAATATGAATTAATAACAAACAATTCGGATTTCCCTTTATTTCCCTCTTTTGTTCCCAAATGAGACTGATGGTTCGATCATCCTTATGTGAATATCATCTGAATGGATCTTTTCTTATCCATTTGTTATGAGAGAAATTCCTTATTCCTTTGGCCTTTATTCCGAAAGAAGAAAAAGACGAAAGTAGGTTATTCGGATTTTCTTCCTCCTAAAGGTTACTATGTAGTTCGCGGGAAAGGTCAGCTGGACACGCATGTTAGATTGATGAGGAGGAGACAACATGGATTGGTATTGTATTAAATATGGCTTTTATTTTAACTACTACAATATATATATATATATATATATATATATATATATATATATATATATATATATGTGTGTGTGTGTGTGTGTGTGTGTGTGTGTGTGTGTGTGTGTGTGTGTGTGCTTATTTAAAGCTGAAGACGTTCAAATAATGATATATCACTGTTAATAATAACTATAGCAATGAGCATATTTACAAGAATGAGAAATATAAAACAAGAAATAGATATTAATGATTTATTAAGAAACAGATACACCATGAAACACATAGAAAGACTTAAATATGAAATAATGATAGAATATCATTATCCGCAGAAACAATTAAGCTGCTCATACCAAATGCATTCCTTGTTCCGAAAATGAACCATGGTTAATGAATCCGTCAGTAGGTTGTTATGATAATGACTCTAATTACGGAATAGCAACGTTAATGGTTACTTCATAGGCCGTGCACTTTCATTTCTCTAAATTTGAAATGATTTCCGGAATGTGACATGAATTGTATGATTTGATATGCAATTTTCATTTATCTATTTATCTATTCAATTATCCGTTAGCTGTTTGAAGGTAGAATGTGTAATGGTTATAGTAGTGATAGAGATTGAAGGTATGGTTTAGTGATTATTATGGTGCATAGCTGTGTGATGTGATGATTTTATGAATATTATTGATATCCTTTATTGAATGGATAATACTGTAATTGCTCCTTCTACTACTTCATTTACCAGCAACACAACTACTACAGTTAATGGTACTAAATAATAAAAGGGAAAAAAACATGCACACTGCAATACTCAGAAAGGATTTTTCTTCCCATTTTCTCTTTTTATTTTATAAATAGATCGTCATTTGAATAATATTTCGAAAGGAAAAAAGTATACAAAAAGTATTTTTCTTAAAACCTTTTTATGGAGTTAATATATCTAGCTTTGAGAAAATACCATCACTGCAGGATCAACTTAACTGCAATATCTTTAAATTTTGTGAATGGGGATTTTCTACTTTTGTGCAAAGTGAGCTTCTTCAGAAGTTATATTAAGTCT
>NW_020870646.1:132500-135000 GCF_003789085.1 Penaeus vannamei | reverse complement strand
TCATTATAAATGCAGTAAGTACAGTTCAACTTTATACCAACTTCTAACTAAACAAAGAGCACGAGAGAGATACACTGACTGCGGTAAAGTCAGCAACTCTATATCAACCAAATGATTTAATCAAAAGCGTCTTGTATACTACCTAAACAAACAGAGGTAGTGAAAATAGGTTTCATTTCCTTTGCACTAAATTATTCAGCTTCTTCCTTGGTGTTTTACAAGCTGGGAACCGCTAGGGGGGGGGGGGAGAAACATAAAAATTGAAGGTGGAGGGAATGAAGTCTGTCAGACCCATCTATTCAAAGATACGCTGGAGGCCTTAATATTTTTTTTGTGAATCCTTCCCAAGTTGAGATTCTTCATCTTCATTGAATTAACATATTCATTTCTTTTCAGTTTTGTTTTCATGTTCGTATTTATGTCTTTTTTATCTCTTTTTTTCCTTTTTCGTTTGTTTGTATTGTCTTTTTATCTGCACTTGTTCTTGTTTTTCTTTTTTCTTTTCTTATTTCCACATTACAATGGCGTAAATTATTGAGACCATTCTTACCAGACTCTGATAAAGTTGACCAAAAGTTTTGAAACTGGCCAAGGAAAACAGCCTCGAAAAGAGATAAAACCTAACAAGCACAATCAGGTTTATATCAAACTTAAGGCTGGTTCCGGAGTCAAGTTACGTTGTCATTTTTTATCTTGAAGCTGAAAGTTAAGATCGGAACAGCGTATAATTTTCTTCCTTCTTTGAAAGAAAGAGAGAGAGGCAAGGAAGAAGAGGAAAAGAAAAGAACAAAGAATAAGGTTAAAGTATATTAATCAATTTTAAATCGCACAGAAATCCTTTTGAAGAGCAGGGTTAATTTCCGAATTTAACAGTGGATTACCCAGGCAACTAATTGCATAAGAGCAATTATATCCATCATATTGCTGTTCCATTATCGCAATTATGTAAGGGGCATACAAACACCGACTCCAATTTCATATATAGATATTTAATTTGCCCGTTTTTGTTATTGTTGTTGCTGGCTTTGTTAGTTTGTTTTGATTGTTTACCGATTTTTTTTTTTTTTTTTTTTTTTTTTGAATTAAGGAAAAGTTTGTGATTATTTCGTCCGTGAGCCGAGGACCATCTAGTTAGACTTTGATGAAGTGAGGTTTATGACAAAGAGTAGATTAGGGTAGATTTATGATAAATGTGTAAATTCTTTAGAGTATGTTTAGGATGGGGAGGCTAGAACAAGGAAGATTCTACAGTTATGCCAAGTAGATTTCTTCAGTACTTTACTGGGGTCAGATTCACATTAGTAGTAGTTCACAGTCTCTTTCTCTCTATATATGCATGGCCTTTATAAAATCCTTTTACCTTCCCTAGATCACAAGAAAGTAAATAAAAATAATGTGTAATGTCTAATTTCAGGTTTCATAACTTTATTCGCATATCATTATTACGTTGCTTTCTTCAAGCTCCGCTCTATCCTATATCAACAAAACAAGCAAACTTAGAAAACTCATTTCTGATTATAATTGGCAAAGTTATACCACAAGGATGCATGTTATACATATACGAGCAGGTTTTCAAGGGGTATTACAGTCTTTTTGACTAGTATCTAATAGCATTAACGGAAGAAAGATACAGTACAGTCGACACACTGTTATAACAATAGTCAATCATATCTATTCTCGCGAGAATTGCAAGGGATTTACTAACATTAATCATTCAATCATATCTATTCTCGAACTGCAAGGGATTTGAGTTAGCCGAAGGGCAATCCATGTCGACACACAATCATCTTATTAGCATCTCTGCTTCCAGGAACATTACATGGCAGTCTTGGGTGAGTGCATACAGATAGACATTTTCTTATCTATGTCTTTGTTTATATCTCCCTATTTAAATTTATCTATCTAAAGTATATATATATATGTGTGTGTGTGTGTGTGTGTGTGTGTGTGTGTGTGTGTGTGTGTGTGTGTGTGTGTGTGTGTGTGTGTGTGTGTGTGTGTGTGTGTGTGTATATATATATATATATATATATATATATATATATATATATATATATATATATATATATATATATATATATATATATATATATATATATATATATATATATATATAACAAAACAAAATAAGAAAAGGTTTCGAAAATAAATGAAAAGTGTAAACAGGCGAGATCGCTTTCAGTAGTAAGAACACTTCTTAGCCAATGCTGCTCGGAGGCGACTGAGGCACTGAGCGAAAAAAGATGCCAGTTAATGCTACGAGCTGGCACACGTGTCCGGTACAGGTCTGACGCTCTGATGGACGGTGGTCTCTCTGCATACTTCAACATACTGCTTAAGAAGAAAAGCGCATACTAGATTAATTAAGCATAATCAACCTTGATTTATAGACCTATATTAAAAAAAAAAAACAGTAAATAGTAAATAATAATAATGATAAATGAAGAGATCTAGGTTAAGAAAAGAAAAAAAGATAATAACACACGAGTTACACACAAGG
>NW_020870646.1:115000-120000 GCF_003789085.1 Penaeus vannamei | reverse complement strand
TCTCTCTCTCTCTCTCTCTCTCTCTCTCTCTCTCTCTTCTCTCTCTCTCTCTCTCTCTCTCTCTCTATCAGTCTACTTCAAATCTATCTAAAAATCCATACTTTACAAACGTTTATTTCTTCTACGATCAAGCTAATGAGATAAACCGACTCACACGCTTTTTCTCCGACAAGGATTAATCCAACGACAACTCTCTTTGAAGGTTTCCACGAAGTTTCATTTCCAGCCGACATAAATAGGGAACTCTGAGGGATTCAGGTAATTAGTTTACTTGTGAGTATTTCTCCTCCGGTCTTCTTAGAGGCAGATCTCACCTTTTTTATATCTTTACTGTAAACGTTTCAATATTCTTCTTTGGTCGTCTGTACATACACATAAAAAAACATGTACATACAGACTTCTCTATACACACAATATCATCCTACCTCACTTCATATTGGCTAAATGATTATGATTAAAACAACCTTCACAATCCCGTTACTTTTGCCAAATTAATAGTAAATGATTCATCATTATTACTATCATCATTATCATGTCACTATTATTATTACTGTTGTTCCTACTGCTGTTATTTCTTTATCATTAATCTAATTATTTCTATTATTATTGTCATTTATATTGTTACCACTATCTTTATCATATTCTATACATACATATACGTGTGTGTGCGTGTGTGTGTGAGTGTTTGTGCGTGTGTTTGTATGTGTGTGTGTGTTTGTGTGTGTATGTATGTATGTATATATACATATATACATATATATATATATATATATATATATATATATATTATATATATATATATATATATATATATATATATATATATATATATATATATATATATATATATATATATATATGTATGTATGTATTTATATGTATGTATGTATGTGTGTGTGTGTATGTGTGTGTATGTGTGTATGTATATGTATGTATCTATATATATACATATATATGTATATATATATATATTTATGTATATATATATATATATATATATATATATATATATATATATATATATATATATATGGGTGGAGTGAAAGAAAAAAAAACTTTTTCAATTTTCAAAATTCCTGAGAGGAGAAAAGTTATTTATACAAATACAAAATACAAATACAAAAGTTTATTATACAAATGATGTATTAAAATAATTTTCCTCTAAGATGATGTCAACTACCGCTGCAGCTCCTTTTTCAGTATGTAGATGATTCAATAAGTGGACTAAAAGCATCCATGGGTCCAATAGGTAGAGATCTACAACACCGAGAACCTGCCTATAGTGAAATTTCAGCTGGGATTACTGTACACCTACTAGATCTTGATACGGAGGTGTTAAGCACTGACCAACGATACTGGTATATGTGTGAAACATTCAAGAGGGATTGTTCAGAGAATCTAGTATTACATCAGGCTAGAAGTTTCAATTCATTCTCGGTGGGTTACAACAGCGAATCGGATTTTAAGATTCTGTTGGGACAAACGAACAATAGAATATTTTATTGGTTTTGACTGAATACATTATGAGAATATATGCACCAATATGGTTTTGTATATTTTATTAGTTTTGACTGAATACATCATGAGAATATATGCACCAATATGGCTTTATATAGTTTACTGGTTTTGACTGAATACATTATGAGAGTCTATGCACTAATATGGTTTTGTTTGTTTTATTGGTTTTGACTGAATATATCATGAGAGTATATGCACCAATTTGGTTTTGTTTATTTTATTGGTTTTGACTGAATACATTATGAAGAGTATATGTACCAATATGGTTTTGTATATTTTATTAGTTTTGACTGAATACATCATGAGAGTATATGCACCAATATGGTTTTGTATCGAGCTCAGGTCCTCATGGACTGACTGGCCCAAACACTTGTGGAATAAGATCCAATTTCGACATCTGCCCTCAAGGCGGATGGAAATGCATCCCCCTCCTCGTGGGGAGTTCTGGATGATTTGCATATGAATTTACAGAAATATTATTCAGGTTAGCGAAGAGCTGCATATACTGTATATCTTCGAGGTTAATCTGTACGGTATGAACGGATTAAGTTAGTGTAAGTTGAAGATGATATTCCTCTATACAAAAAAGATGTAGTCACTGGCACAAGAAATAATCCGCAGACACAAATGAGACACAAATGATAACGCCACCAATAAAGGAAAGGAATCGTGGAAAGTGTCACTCACAGCCTAAGTCGATTTTGTCCTACCAAGTTTCAGCTCTATATCGCCGTGAATACGAGGTGATGACGATGATCCCCCCATGTATATCAGAGCTTGGCACGTCCAATCACGGCAACTTAGATTATGTGAGGCCTCCAGGACTCCCTTCTTCCACCGCCCCCCCCTCCCCTTTCTGGTTTTCCTCCTCCTCCCCCTCCTCCCTCTTCCACTCTCACTTTTGCCTCTCTCTCTCTCTCACTCAATCACTCACTACACACACACACACACACACACACACACACACATTCATTTCTGCTGCTGCTCCTCCACTCACTTGCTGCTTTCCCTCCTCCTCCTCTCTCTTCCACTCCGTCATTCTTGCTGCTTTCCCTCCTCCTCCTCTCTCCTTCACTCCCTCACTCCTGTTTCTCTCTCTCTCTCTCTCTCTCTCTCTCTCTCTCTCTCTCTCTCTCTCTCTCTCTCTCTCTCTCTCTCTCTCTCTCTCTCTCTCTCTCTCTCTCTCTCTCTAAATTTCTTCTTTCTGTTCTACAAATCTTCACCACCTTAAGATTCATTAGTTTTTATTTCGTGCTAGCCTAGCTCAGTCTCTTACCTTATTTCTTCTGTTTACCCATCTTTATCTGTATTCCCTCTCTACATACTATTGCCCTGCCTTTCCCTCTCGTCATACAATTACCCTTTCCTTCCTTCTACTTATTACCTTTCTTCTTTGAAACATTCCTGACCTTTACCCTCTCCATTCTAACCTTTATCATATCTATACTTTACCTTGATCTGCCCTATCCCTGTTTTCCCCTGACCTTCCACATATATTTCCCTTATTTCTATGTCCATAATACCCTAATCTGACCCTTAACCCTTTATCCTGACCCTATCCCTGGCCCACGGGAATTCGTATCATCCTGGAGGAGTCACAGCCGACGGATTGACCGGCATTCCCCTGCATTTCTTATTATTTCATATGTATTGTTGTTGTACATGCCTATTTGCTTACATAGGCGTTGAATGTTTATATTAGAAGTTCCGAAATGAGATAGCTTTGTTTACCTGTTTTGGTTTACTTGTAACTGTCGGACATTTTAGAATCGCTGATTCTAAGATACTGATCTTCCGCTGATAATTTTGAACCCTTTTTTTTTTTTTTTTTTTTTTTTTTTTACTTTGTATAAAGATTGTAATGTTATAGTGAGTTCGGGTTTTAAGTTTCATTTTTATTGTTTTATTTTTAGTAAATTAAGGCAAAGTAAAGTTTTTTCGTGTATTCATAATTGTCAATCATCAGATTGTCCAACGACCATGATGAGAATTTTGAATGTGTCCTCCTCATGTGATATGGTAGGTTGAATTTCTTCTAAATCATTCTGTTCAGTGATTCATTCCTGTAGTCTCAAAATATCAAAGAAAAAACTGTATATTTTGCTTTTTTGATATAGAACGGGTGCTAAAGCTAGTAAATGCCTATAATCACTGGAATTATCCTGTCGTATGAGATTCAAACTGTATGTGAACTTAGACCCCGCACACGGATATACAAAAGGATGCAAAGCTTCAAGAATCACGATTTTCACTGTATATATGAAGAAAAATGGATGTCAAGGAAGTAAAGGAAAAAACAATCTACCTCTCTTAATCTGACAATTACATCTGAAACTTTATAGAGCCTTGTGAAGCGGAGTAGTGCGTAGATAACAATGAGTCGCAGATCAGTCTGGCACTTTTTCCATTTGATTTGAAGCTTCCGCAGTGTCTTGTTAGTATTCTAAGCAAGTTACAAATCATAATAGATTTCTAAATGTAAAATGATAATAATAATAACCTTTTCCTTTTAAAACTTTGTGTGACCAATCACATTTCGTGTTTTGTTGCATACATTTATGACAAAACACTCAGATACAATGGTAGAGCATTCCCCTACACAAAAGATGGCTTTACTGAAAGATGAAACAACAGTTTCGAAATCCCCCTGGATTAGGTCTGAAGAGGTAGAGGAGGCTAAGGTACATACGAGGGAGAGGGAGAGGCAGCGCAGGACGAAAAAGGCAGGTGAGAACAGGCAAAAGGAAACGACCAGTGAGACTTAAGGCATTCCTTATACTGGCGTCCATGTCCGTAGGCTGGTGGAGCCCTGCCTGGTAAACCCTGACTCCAACAGTTGTTTCTTCTCCTGCGATAGTCGCTTCCCAAAGTCCTTGGATTACTTCTTTATGCCAGCGACCATACACATGGACAGCCTGACCCTTCGAACTGTTTTGACTTCCCTCTGTTTCTGTTTAACGGTCTTTCCTTCCTTTTCTTGTAGCTTACCCCTTTCCTATTTATTCATCTCTCTCCCTCTCCGTATATATATATATATATATATATATATATATATATATATATATATATATATATATATATATATATATATATATATATATATTATATATATATATATATATATATATATATATATATATATATATATATATATATATATATATATATATATATATATATATATATATATATATATATATATATATATATATTATATATATATATATATATATATATATATATATATATATATATATATAATATATATATATATATATATATATATATATATATATATATATATATATATATATATAATATATATATATATATATATATATATATATATATATATATATATATATATATATATATATATATATATATATATATATATATATATATATATATATATATATATATATATATATATATATATATATATGGTGTGTGTGTGTGTGTGTGTGTGTGTGTGTGTGTGT
>NW_020870646.1:105000-107500 GCF_003789085.1 Penaeus vannamei | reverse complement strand
ACACACACATACACACACACACATAGACACACACATACACACACACATTAAATCGCTGTTTTGTTAGCTTTGCACGTCTATAATCCTATACAAAGCGTGCACAATGGCCTTTTCACTGGCTTTAACTCCTATTGTTTGTTGTTGCTGCAGCAAAGAAATGCATTGCACTTTGTCAACGTGGTGTCTGCTTCGGCCAATGCGTGCACAATGGCCTTTTCAAACTCTATTGTTTGTTGTTGCTGCAGCAAAAGAAATCTATATTGCATCTGCAGGATATTTCCCTTTGTAAATGAAAGTTTTTCTTTCGCCTGGTGTCCATGCTTCTTTCTTTCTCTCTCTCTCTTTCAAGTTATCAATATCTTGCTTATCTCAAGCCATATCAATGGTGATAATTGTACAACTTCATATACCGTTCCTTCATAAAGAATGCCAAGTCAGTACAAGAATACGTAGGAAAAAGAAAGCGATGGAAGATTGAAAGAAAATGAGGAGACAGAAAAGGGAGAGAGGGAGAGAGGGAGAGAGAGAGAGAGAGAGAGAGAGAGAGAGAGAGAGAGAGAGAGAGAGAGAGAGAGAGAGAGAGAGAGAGAGAGAGAGAGAGAGAGAGAGAGAGAGAGAGAGAGAGAGAGAGAGAGAGAGAGAGAGAGAGAGAGAGAGAGAGAGAAGAAAAGAAAGAAAGAAAAGAAAAAAGAAGGAACTTGTTAGAGACAAAATATGCGACAAAGCCGACAGGCGATCAAAACAAACATAACAACGAATGTTCAACCAATATCAGAAAATGAAATATCTTTACAAATGACCCTTTCATCACCAAAGAAAGACAAAGGATATGAAATGCAGTCGAAAAGGCGAAGTTGAAAGGATCTCCGAAGATTTATCCTAAGTCGATATTACGGATTGTGGATACATGAAAAGAGAAAACTCTGGAGGGTAAACGATAAGCGGACAGGGAATATATTGGAGGCGAAATCCCATAAAACCCATCGATTCTTCTCGCAGAATAAAAGTGAAGCAAACGTAAAGAGAAGCATTTATTGCAATAAAAAGTGGAACAAGAAAATATGTTCACCGAAACCTGAACAGATAGGAAGATCAGAGCAC
Source organism: Penaeus vannamei (assembly GCF_003789085.1). Lineage (NCBI taxonomy): Eukaryota > Metazoa > Arthropoda > Malacostraca > Decapoda > Penaeidae > Penaeus > Penaeus vannamei. The sequence continues at coordinate 106,399 of NW_020870646.1, read as the reverse complement.
AAGAGGGGAGGAAAGTATATGCATTCACCAGGCAATGAATGTAAAAGTAAGAACATTGTAGTGAGATCTGAAATAAGAATTAATTGCTTTCGAGCCTTCATGGATATCTCCACGCTCGGAATAAGGCTAAAATACGTAATGAAAATTATTACGAAAATCGCGTTTTTTTTTTTGTTTTTTTTTAGTTGAAATGTAATTACACCAGTCATATTATCAATAATAGTAATAGTGGTAGTAGTGATTACTTTAACTAGTACTCTCATAATAGTTGTTTTCATTACAGTCATATCATCATTATTAGCATCATCATAATTAAATTTCTTTTTGTATAAGCGTTTTATACCTTTTTTTTCTGTATCTTTATTTTTCGATTTCTTAATGTAATTTCAGTGAAGGACATCTTTAGTAACTCAAGAAGATATGAGAATGTTTTTTTACGAGAGTTTCAGCATATTCTACAATTAACCCATCTTAATGTTGAAGGAATGGTTCATATATTAATTAATTCTACACGTCTTCCGTATTTCATGTGCAATAGTTAACAAACAATGTTCACAATTTGTTTGCGAACATTTTCACGTTAGTTATACTTATAATTTATGATTTTTCGTTATTATATCTATATTAGATTATATTACTAACACAAAGTATGTCAATAAATCTGAAACGTGTAAGAAAGCAGATGTGAAAATTATTAATTTTGCTTGCATTCCTTTTTTTCAAGATCCTCCAGCGACCATCAGAAAAGTATAGGATTTATATTGTCTTATCAACGTCATATTCACACAGGTGATTTCTTAATATGTCCATCTGTTCATTTGTTCATATGAGATATTTGTCAGTCTTTATTGATATAATTATCATTACTAATATCATTATTATTGCCTTTACGGTTAACATTATCATGATTATCTTTGTTATCATTATCATTGATAACATTATTTTTATCATTATCATTATTTCTTATTATTATTATCATTATTACTTTTAGTATTATTAGTAGTATTAGTATTATTATTATTGATATTATAATAATTATTATTATTGTTATTACTGTTATTTTTATTATCATTATGACAATTCATTATCATTATTATTAGTAGTATATTACTATTACTATTAGTTTTATTTTTATCATCATTATCATCGTCGTCATCATCATCATTATCTTTATTATTAATACTACTACTATTACAATCACTATTATTAGTATTGTTATCATTATTATCAATTAATAATCATTATCATTATCATCAGCATTATTATTGATATCTCTAATTATAGGATCGTCGTCATTGTTATCCTCACAATTATCAGCATCACTATAATTTATAACATCAATATCACTACTATTATTTTGATAATTACCTTTAATTATTAACCATTATCATAATATTTA
>NW_020870646.1:82500-92500 GCF_003789085.1 Penaeus vannamei | reverse complement strand
TATCTAGCACAGCAATGTATCCTAGTATTCCTAGTTGGCACTTTCTGGCACTCCTGTTAGTTTAAAAGGTCCACGTATGCATGGTCCGACCCTGCATCTTTATATACTTCTGAGACGATGTGATGAATTATTATTTTTATTTTGCTTGGATTAGAAGCTTTATGCATTCACGATTTTTTCTCTCTTATGTAACACTATCACAGATCACTTTTGACACGCATTTTTTAGCACTTATTGTCACTGACCTAAACTACGACATCGCTCTTACTCATTGCCAGATACTCTCCCCTTATATATATATATATATATATATATATATATATATATATATATATATATATATATATATATATATATATATATGTGTGTGTGTGTGTGTAAATATGTGTATATATAATATATACATGCATATATATATATAATATATATATATATATATATATATATGTGCATATATATATATGTATATATATATATATATACTAGTGTGTATGTGTGTGTGTGTGTGTGTGTAAGATGATGTGTATATATCCAAATACACATACACACAAACACACACACAGAATTATTATTGCTTGAACCTACAGTATCTTTAATATTTCATAAGAACATCGGCATTTCCCCCCTTTGCCTTGTTTACATTTGATTAAACCTTAATCATAAAATCATACCTCGTAGCACACATCATCAGTCCATCCACAAAGTTTGATTCTGACCTTTGCAATTCCAATGCAGAAGTTGGCTGACTTTCTGAGCTGAGAGTAATCATCTACACTGATTTTCTGCATGTCTGACTGTTTCGCTAATCAACATATTTACACATAGATTAGACTTATTGGTGCTTACCTGATGAACGTATGAGCTTTTCTCTTTTTGCTTTATTTTATTTGGTTACTTGTCAGAGACGATGTAAAGCAGTGATTTCCGAAAAGGTGGATTACATGTTATGAGGGGGTCCCTAAACTTTGGGAGTAAAACATCCTGTTCTAAATCAATAGTCGTTCGGCCGTCTGCATTTTATTAATATATAACGAAGCTAATCTTGAAAGATTTTTTAATTAAAAAAACATATGTGTACATACATAAATATATATATAACACACGCGCGCACGCACGTACGCACGCAGGCACGCGCATATATATATATATATTATAATATATATATATATATATATATATATATATATATATATATATATATATCAACCTGAATGTATGTAGTTTGAAAAAATATAAATCGAATGGTTAATATCGGAGGATTACGAAATGTTTGGGGACCACAGTGTTACAGCATAAAATTCACAAAATTCCAAGTCAAATTTGTAGGTTCGAATCCCGACGGCAGATTATTTATGATCAATGTTGGCACATTTAATTATCGCGGTGCTTTGTTTTTACCTAGACACTATGATAGTATTCATGACCAAAAGTAAGATATTAAGTTTTTTGAACTTGTGTTCCTAATGAGATTAACTCTAGTTCATTTAAGTCGTATGCAGTAGAAGGTAAACAAACACATAGGTGCCGCTTCTACAGTCCAGCGAAAACAGGTGTACTAGGCATAAGTGCAGGCAACTGTACTTAGCGCCAGGTATGTGAATTACGAAAGTGAGTGTCAGGTAAGTAGGGCAAGATAGCGCCAGGTGAGTAAGGCAAGTGAGTGTCTAGTAAGTAGGGCAAAATAGCGCCAGGTAATTAAGGCAAGTGAGTGTCAGGTAGTAGGGAAAGAGAGCACCAGTTGAGTAAGGCAAGTGAGTGTCAGGTGTAAGACAAGTAAGTGTCAGGTAAGTTGGGCAAGATAGCGCCAGGTGAGTAAGACAAGTGAGTGTCAGGTAAGTAGGCAAGTAAGTGTCAGGTAAGTAGGGCAAGATAGCGCCAGGTGAGTAAGGCAAAGTAAGTATCAGGTAAAGGGCAAGATAGCGCCAGGTGAGTAAAGGCTGAAGTTCAGGTAAGTAAGACAAGTAGTGTCAGGTAAGTAGGGCAAGATAGCACCAGGTGAGTAAGGCAAGTGAGTGTCAAGTAAGTAAGGCAAATAAGTTCAGGTAAGTAGGGCAAGAATGCGCCATGTGAGTAAGGCAAGTGAGTGTCAGGTAAGTAGGGCAAGATAGCGCTAGGTGAGTAAGGCAGTGAGTGACAGGTAAGTGGGGCAAGATATGCGCGGTGAGTAAGGCAAGTAAGTGTCAGGTAAGTAGGGCAAGATAGCGCCAGGTGAGTAAAGCAAGTGAGTGTCAGGTAATTAGGGAAAGATGCGTCAGGTGAGTAAAGTCAAGTGAGTGTAGGTAAGTAGGGCAGATAGGCGCCAAGGTGAGTAAGGCAAGTAAGTGTCCGGTAAGTAGGGCAAGATAGCACCAGGTGAGTAAGGCCAAGTAAGTGTCAGGTAAGTAGGCAAGATACGCCGGTGATAAAGGCAAGTGTGTGTAGGGGTAAGTAGGGCAAGATAGCGCCAGGTGAGTAAAGCAAGTGTCAGGTAAGTAGGGCAAGATAGCGCCAGTTGAATAAGGCAAGTAAGTTTCAGGTAAGTAGGGCAAGATAGCGCCAGGTGAGTAAAGCAAGTGAGTCCAGGTAAAGTAGGGCAAGATAGCGCCAGGTGAGTAAGGCCAGTGAGTGTCAGGTAAGTAGGGCAAGATAACACCAGGTGAGTAAGGCCAAGTGAGTGTCAGGTAAGTAGGGCAAGATAACGCCAGGTGAGTAAGGCCAGTGAGTCAGTAAGTAGGGCAAGCGCAGGTGAGTAAGGCAAGTGATGTCCAGGTAAGTAGGGCCAAGAGAGCGCCAGGTGAGTAANAGGTAAGTAAGGCAAGATAGCACAAGGTGAGTAAGGCAAGTAAGTGTCAGGTAAAGTGCAAAGGAGCGCCAGGTGAAGTAAGGCTAAGATAGCGCCAGGTGAGTAAAGGCAAGTAAGTGTCAGGTAAGTAGGTAAGATAGCAGGTGAAGTAAGGCAAGATAGCGCCAGGTGAGTAAGTTAAGTGGTCAGGTAAGTAAGGCAAGATAGCGCCAAGGTAGTAAGGCAAGATAGCGCCAGGTGAGTAAGGTAAGTGTCCAGGTAAGTAAAGATAGCGCCAGGTGAGTAAAGGCAAGATAGCGCCAGGTGAGTAAGTCAAGTAAGTGTCAGGTAGTAAGGCAAGATAGCACCAGGTAGTAAGCAAGATAGGCCAGGTGAGTAAGGCAAAATAAGTGTCAGGTAAGTAGGGCAGAGGCGCCAGGTGAGTAAGGTAAGTAAGTGTCAAGGTAAGTAGGGCAAGATAGCGCCAGGTGAGTAAGGCCAAGATAGCGCCAGGTGAAGTAAGGCAGATAGGCCAGGTGACTAAGGCAAGTAAGTGTCAGGTGAGTAAGGCAAGATAGGCACCAAGCTGAGTAAGGCAAGATAGCGCCAGGTGAGTAAGGCAAGTGAGTGGGTCAAGAATCAGAATCAGAATCAGAATCAAATAAATTTATTTAGCCAAATACAATACATCAACAGAATAACAACATATTAACACTAGTGGTATGGCTGAGCCCTCCAGGAGTGAAAACTCCCTTAGGAAGGCCCCTTGAAGTATTAAACATTAAAAACTAGGAAGATAAATCAGGACATAATGTATTTAAATAAGTAAACTAATTATATTAATACTGAATTGACATTATACATAATGTATTAAAGGAAATTTACAGGCAGAATAGATAGCATAAGACATACATTATATGTATAAATATAAATATACACGCATACTACATAGCATACACATAACATACTCATATATAAACATGAACATATACATACAAATATACATATACATACCTCCACACACAGACATACACAAATATATACATAATTACACAAATAATTACAGTATGGAGAGAATACAAAGATGCAAGGGCAAATAATAGAAAAATTATATAAATGAAGTACAGTTAAATATTATATGATATACCGTGACAACAAAAAACATTTCAGTGATCGTTTAAAGTTAACAAATACACAGCTACGTACATCATCAGGAAGAGCATTCCAGAGAGTTGGTCCATGATTATAGTATACATGATTTAGATTGATCAGACTGCATGAATGGAACATCTAGCATATCATTACCTCTTAGGGGATATCTGTCGTTAGTTCTGTGGTGAAACAATGTCATGCTTTGGGAATTTAGGCTTTTAAAAAACAAAGAGTGCACAGCAGTAAGTATTAATTTCCTTGATTTTTAGAATTCTGAGATTTAGGAAGGCTTCGTGAGTGTGATCATTTCTTCTAAGACCTAAGATGCTACGCAACAATTCCTTTTTTGAGTTACAAGTAAAGGTTTAAGTGAGTAGAGCATGTAGCTCCCAGATAGTTTGCCCATAAATAAAATGTGGGGTAAACCAGTGTGTAATATAATTGCTGTAAGGCTTTCAAGGGTAATATTTTGCGCAATTGATGAAAAGTCCACAAAGTTTATTTAGTTTAAGAGACTACATTGCCTTGTGAGATTTCCAATTTAAATTTGAGAATCAATGTGAATCCCAAGGAACTTAGTATGAAAAAACCCTTTTGATTGGGACATTTGCGACATTGACATTGAGGTATAACAGGAGGCTCGTCTTTATTCCTATGAAAAATTATATAATGTGTCTTGTCGACATTCAGGGTAAGCCTATTTAGAGTCATCCATCTTTCTTATTACTTAGTGCATAGATAAGGTAAGGCCAAGATAGCGCCAGGTGAGTAAAGGCAAGTGAATGTCAGGTAAGTAGGACAAGATAGCGCCAGATGAGTAAGGCAAGTAAGTGTTAGGTAAGTAGGGCAAGATAGCGCCAGGTGAGGTAAGGCAAGTAGTGTCAGGTAAGTTAGGGCAAGATAGCGCCAGGTGAGTAAGGCAAGTAAGTGTCAGGTAAGTAGGGGCAAGATAGCGCCAGTGAGAAGGGGTGAGTTGTCAGGTAAGTAGGGCAAGATAGCGCCAGGTGAGAAGGTTGAGTGTCAGGTAATGTAGGGCAAGATAGCGCAGGTGAGTAGGGAGTAAGTGTCAGTAAGTAGGGCAAGATAGCGCCAGGTGAGTAAGGCAAGTGAGTGTCAGCAAGAGGCAATAGCGCCAGTGAGTAGGGTGAGTTTCAGGTAAGTAGGGCAAGATATGCACCAAGGTGAGTAAGGCAAGTGAGTGTCAGGTAAGTAGGGCAAGATAGCGCCAGGTGAGAAAGGGTGAGTGCTAGGTAAGTAGGGCAAGATAGCGCCAGGTGAGTAGGGCAAGTGAGTGTCAGGTAAGTAGGGCAAGATAGCGCCAGTGAGTAAGGGCAAGTGAGTGTCAGGTAAGTAGGGCAATTAGCGCCAGGTGAGTAGGGTGAGTTTCAGATAAGTAGGGCAAGATAGCACCAGGTGAGTAAGGCAAGTGAGTGTCAGGTAAGTAGGGCAAGATAAGCGCAGGTGAGTAAGGCAAGTAAGTGTCAGGTAAGTAGCAAGATAGCGCCAGGTGAGTAAGGAAGTCCAATGCAGGTAAGTAAGCAAGATAGCGCCAGGTGAGTAAGGCAAGTGAGTGTCAGCATAAGTAAGGCAAGATAGCGCCAGGTGAGTAAGGTAAGTAGGACAAGATAGCGCCAGATGAGTAAGGCCAAGTAATGTTACGTAAGTAGGGCAAGATAGCGCCAGGTTGAGTAAGGCAGTGAGTGTCAGGTAAGTAGGCAAGATAGCGCAGGTGAGTAAGGCAAGTAAGTGTCAGTAAGTAGGGCAGAAGCGCAGGTGTGAGTGTCAGGTAAGTGGGCAAGATAGCGCCAGGTGAGAAAGGGGTGAGTGTCAGGTAGTAGGGCAAGATAGCGCCAGGTTGAGTAGGGCAAGTGAGTGTCAGGTAAGTAGGGCAAGATAGCGCCAGGAGTAAGGCAAGTGAGTGTCAGGTAAGTAGGGCAATAGCGCCAGGTGAGTAAGGGTGAGTTTCAGGTAAGTAGGGCAAGATAGCACCAGGTGAGAGGCAACGTGAGTGTCAGGTAGTAAGGGCAAGATAGCGCCAGTGAGAAGGGTGAGTGTTAGGTAAGTAGGGCAAGATAGCGCCAGGTGAGTAGGGCAAGTGAGTGTCAGGTAAGTAGGGCAAGATAGCGCCAGGTGAGTAAGGCAAGTGAGTGTCAGGTAAGTAGGGCAATATAGCGCCAGGTGAGTAGGGTGAGTTTTCAGATAAGTAGGGCAAGATAGCACCAAGGTGAGTAAGGCAAGTGAGTATCAGTAAGTAGGGCAAGATAGCGCCAGGTTAGTAAGGCAAGTAAGTGTCAGGTAAGTAGGGCAAGATAGCGCCAGGTGAGTAAGCAAGTGAATGTCAGGTAAGTAGGGCCAAGATAGCGCCAGATGAGTAAGGGAAGTCAATGCCAGGTAAGTAAGGCAAGATAGCGCAGGTGAGTAAGGCAAGTGAGTGTCAGGTAAGTAGGGCAAGATAGCGCAAGTGAGTAAGGCAAGTAAGTGTCAGGTAAGTAAGGCAAGATAGCGTCAGGTGAGTAAGGCAGTAAGTGGCAAAGGTAAAAGTAGGCAGATTAGCGTCAGTGATAAGGCAAGTGAATGTCAGGTAAGTAGGCAAGATAGCGCCAGGTGAGTAAGGCAAGTGGTGTCAGTAAGTAGGGCAAGATGCGCCAGGTGGAGTAAGGTAAGTGAGTGTCAGGTAAGTAGGGCAAGATAGCGCCAGGTGAGTAAGGCAAGTGAGTGTCAGGTAAGTAGGGCATTTTATTAATATATAACGAAGCTAGTCTTGAAAGATTTTTTTTATAGAAAAAAAAGTGTACCTACATAAATACATATATAACACACGCGCGCACGCACGTACGATCGCAGGCACGCGCATATATATGTATATATATCAACCTGAATGTATGTAGTTTGAAAAAAATATAAATCGAATGGTTAATATCGGAGGATTACGAAATGTTTGGGGACCACAGTGTTACAGCATAAAAACTCGCAAAATCAAGTCACAAATTTGTAGGTTCGAATCCCGACGGCAGATTATTTATGATCAATGTTGGCACATTTAATCATCTCGGTGCTTTGTTTCTACCTAGACACTATGATAGTATTCATGACCAAAAGGAAGATATTAAGTATTTTGAACTTGTGTTCCTAATGAGATTAAATTTCATTTAAGCATTACGCAGTAGGAGAAGGTAAACAAACACATAGGTGCCGCTTCTACAGTCCAGCGAAAACAAATGTACTAGGCATAAGTGCAGTCAACTGTACTTTGCGCCAGGTATGTGAATTACGAAAGTGAGTGTCAGGTAAGCAGGGCAAGATAGCGCCAGGTGAGTAACGCAAGTGAGTGTCAGGTAAGTAGGGCAAGATAGCGCCAGGTGAGTAAGTTAAGTGTCAGGTAAGTAGGGCAAGATAAGCGCCAGAGTAGGAAGTGACCAAGATAGCGCCAGGTGAGTAAGGCAAGTGAGTGTCAGGTAAGTAGGGCAAGAGAGCACCAGGTGAGTAAGGCAAGTGAGTGTCAGGTAAATAGGGCAAGATAGCGCCAGTGCAGTAAGGCAAGTGAGTGTCAGGTAAGTAAGACAAGTAAGTGTCAGGTAAGTAGGGCAAGATAGCGCCAGGTGAGTAAGGCAAGTGAGTGTCAGGTAAGTAAGGCAAGTAAGTGTCAGGTAAGTAGGGCAAGATAGCGCCAGGTGAGTAAGGCAAGTGAGTGTCAGGTAAGTAGGGCAAGATAGCGCCAGGTGAGTAAGGCAAGTAAGTGCCAGGTAAGTAAGGCAAGATAGCGCCAGGTGAGTAAGGCAAGTAAATGTCAGGTAGTAGGGCAAGATAGCGCCAGGTGAGTAAGGCAGTGAGTGTCAGGTAAGAAAGGCAAGATAGCGCAGGGGAGTAAGGCAAATAAGTGTCAGGTAAGTAGGGAAGATAACGCCAGGTGAGTAAGACAAGCGAGTGTCAGGTAAGTAGGGAAAGATAGCGCCAGGGGAGTAAGACAAGTAAGTGTCAGGTAAGCAGGGCAAGATAGCGCCAGGTGAGTAAGGCAAGCGAGTGTCAGGTAATTAGGAAAGATAGCGCCAGGTGAGTAAGGCAAGTGAGTGTCGGGTAAGTAAGGCAAGAGAGCGCCAGGTGAGTAAGTGGGGTGTCAAGTAAGTAGGGCAAGATAGGCCAGGTGAGTAAGCAAGTAAGTGTCAGGTAAGTAGGGCAAGATAGCGCAGGTGAGAAGGCAAGGAGTGTCAGGTAAGTAGGGAAAGATAGCGCCAGGGAGTAAAGGCAAGTAAGTGTCAGGTAAGTAGGGCAAGATAGCGCCAGGTGAGTAAGGCAAGCGAGTGTCAGGTAAATAGGGAAAGATAGCGCCAGGTGAGTAAGGCAAGTGAGTGTCGGGTAAGTAAGGCAAGAGAGCGCCAGGTGAGTAAGGTAACTGAGTGTCAGGTAAGTAAGGCAGATAGCGCCAGATGAGTAAGGCAAGTGAGTGTCAGGTAAGTAAGGCAAGATAGGCGCCAGGTGAGTAAGGCAGTGAATGTCAAGTAAAGTAGGGCAAGATATCGCTAGATGAGTAAGTCAATGAATGTCAGTAAGTAGGGCAAGATAGCGCCAGATGAGTAAAGCAAGTGAGTGTCAGGTAAGTAGGGCAAGAGTAGCACCAGGTGAGTAAGGCAAGTGAGTGTCAGGTAAGTAGAGCAAGATAGCGCCAGATGAGTAAAGCAAGTGAGTGTCAGGTAAGTAGGGCAAGATAGCGCCAGGTGAGTAAGGCAAGTGAGTGTCAGGTAAGTAGGGCAAGATAGCGCCAGGTGAGTAGGGTGAGTGTCAGGTAAGTAGGGCAAGATAGCACCAGGTGAGTAAGGCAAGTCAGTGTCAGGTAAGTAGGGCAAGATAGCGCCAGGTGAGAAGGGTGAGTGTCAGGTAAGTAAGGCAAGATAGCGCCAGGTGAGTAAGGCAAGTGAGTGTCAGGTAAGTAGGGCAAGATAGCGCCAGGTGAGTAAGGCAAGTGAGTGTCAGGTAGTAGGGCAAGTAGCGCAGGGTGAGTAAGGCAAGGTAAGCCAGGTAAGTAAGGCAAGAGAGCGCCAGCTGAGTAAACAAGTGAGTGCTAGGTAGTAGGACAAGATAGCGCCAGGGTGAGTAAGGCAAGTAAGTGTTAGGTAAGTAGGGCAAGATAGCGCCAGGTGAGTAAGGCAAGTGTCAAGTAGGGCAAGATGCGCCAGGTGAGTAAGGAAGTCAGGTAAGTAGGGCAAGATAGCGCCAGGTGAGTAAGTCAAGTGAGTGTCAGGTAAGTAGGGCAAGATAGGCCAGTTGAGTAAGGCAAGTGAGTGTCAGTAAGCAGGGCATTTTATTAATATATAACGAACTGTCTTGAAAAAAAAAATATTAAAAAAAAGTGTACCTACATAAATACATATATAACACACGCGCGCACGCACGTGCGATCGCAGGCACGCGCATATATATGTATATATATCAACCTGAATGTATGTAGTTTGAAAAAATATAAATCGAATGGTTGATATCAAGTGAGTGTCAGGTAAGTAGGGCAAAATAGCGCCAGGTGAGTAAGGCAAGTGAGTGTCAGGTAAGTAAGGCAAGATAGCGCCAGGTGAGTGTCAGGTAAGTAGGGCAAGATAGCGCCAGGTGAGTAAGGCAAGTGAGTGTCAGGTAAGTAGGGCAAGAGAGCGCCAGGTGAGTAAGGCAAGTGAGTGTCAGGTAAGTAGGGTAAGATAGCGCCAGGTGAGTAAGGCAATGAAGTGTCAGATAAATAGGGCAAGATAGCGCCAGGTGAGTAAGGCAGGTGAGTGTCAGGTAAGTAGGGCAAGATAGCGCCAGGTGAGTGAGACAAGTGTCAGGTAAGTAGGCAAGATAGCGCTAGGTGAGTAAGGCAAGTGAGTGTCAGGTAAGTAGGACAAGATAGCGCCAGGTGAGTAAGGCAAGTGAGTGTCGGTAAGTAGGGCAGAATAGCGCCAGGTGAGTAAGGCAAATGAGTGTCAGATAAATAGGGCAAGAGAGCGCCAGGTGAGTAAGGCAGGTGAGTGTCAGGTAACTAGGCCAAGATCGCGCAGGTGAGTAAGGCAAGTGAGTGTCAGGTAAGTAGGGCAAGATAGCGCCAGGTGAGTAAGGTAAGTGAGT
>NW_020870646.1:72500-75000 GCF_003789085.1 Penaeus vannamei | reverse complement strand
TAGGTTTAGAATATAAGATAAAGATAGATATAATAAATGCAAATTGATAGAAAGAAAACATCAAACAATGTCCTATTTGCAAGGGTCCTAATAGTTGATAAGGCGATTATAACTCGACGTTCACTGTAATTTAACTTCGAGCCAAATTTAAAGTCGTAAACCGAATGGTGTTTATAATGGTAGTACAGTCAGTTCGCAGTCGCTCTATGAAAGATTTGTGTATACTTAAGTAAAAAAAAAAAAAAAAAAAAAAAAAAAAAAAAAACACGCTGGTGAATTGCAGAAATATTGAACTCGACACAGGATGTATTTGTGCATCAGTCATCATCAGTCAACTAGACTGACGAACGTGTCTTTGTCTACACTGGTGGAGTAAAACGAGGTGTTGCAGACATGGACAGTCATTAGACGCAATTGTTCATGCATGTATTACAACACAGGCCAGAGTTAGTGGGAGAGTGAGCAGGGAGCGTCAGGATATGTGTGCGTTATAGAGTAGATAAAAGGGCCAGGCGAAAGATCAGTGAAGTCTCTTATAGCGCTCTATTTATTTTTCTATTGATTTTTTCAACGATTTTCAGCGAATCATAATTGTTTCATAATTGCATAGTAAGAAAACACGAAGAGAGTATCAAAATGTTGCATGTAAGGTATCATCACGAGGGTGTTTAATGATTTCGATGAAAAGATAATCATGAAAATGTAAAGTGATAAATCAGGTGTATTTTCTACAGTCTGCAATAAGTAATAATGCAGGTGTAAGCTTGTAATTCCTCATACAAGCATGCATATAGACACGTACATAGACACACGGCCTTGCACATACATGCAATCACAAAGTAGTGCAAAAACACCATCAAAGTATACCAGTCAAAACATTTTTTAAGTTAATTTTTATGTCTCTCTCTCTCTCTCTCTCTCTCTCTCTCTCTCTCTCTCTCTCTCTCTCTCTCTCTCTCTCTAAATGAGCGTAGGAAGAAATTCAGAAATAACAGAATTAAATAAGGCGAGGAAGAGAAGGAGTAAGAGAAAAAGAGAAAAAATGCGAGAAGAAAAGACGAAAAAGGCAGTGGAAACGAAATAGGAAAAAGAGAAAAAAGAAGAGGAACAAGAAGAAGAAAGAAACGAAAAAAGGAAGAGAAAGTGAAAGAGAAGAAAAAAATAAGAAAGAGGATGAAACAAACGATGGATATGACATACGAAGAAAGACGAAAAGAGAATTATTATAGTAATAATACCCTAAACTTAGCCATGGTAAAGCCCCTACCTGACCGGGGGGAGGGCTTAGAACTGAGGCCTGAGATTAGAGTCTGCGAGAGAAGGAAGAGGAGGAGAGAGAGAGGGAAGTGAAGGGAAAGAGGAGGATGGATGGATAGAAGGGAGGAGGAAAAGGAGGAGAAGGTAGATGAAGAAAAAGATGAATAGATAGAATGAAGAAGAGGAGGAGGAGGATGTGAGAGAGGAGTAGAAAAGAGGAAGATGGATGAAGGGAGGAAAAGAGGAGGATGAGAGGATGGATGATAGAAGGGATGTGGATGATGAGACGAGGATGAATAAACAGAAAGGAGGAGGAAGTGGATGAAGAGGATGGATAGATAGAAGGGAGAAGTAAAAAGAGAATGTGGATAGAAGACGAGGATGAATAAACAGAAAGGAGGAGGAAGTGGACGGATAAACAAAAGGGAGAAGGGGAATGAAGAGGAAAATTAATAGAAAGAAGGGAGAGGGGAAAGGGAAACAGATGGAGGAACAGGAATGGGAGCGTATAGGAGGAAGAAGAGAGGAGGAGGAGAGGAGGAGATGAGAGAGATGATGGATAAATAGATGAGAGGGAAGAAGTGTAGGAGACAGATGAGAAGAAGTGAGAATGGGATAACGGAAGAAGAGGATGATGGAAAGCGCTAAAAAGGAAGAAAAAGCAACAACAGGAATAAGGATACGTCGACGGCATGTTTACTATATCGATTCATCGCCGAAAAAGACTTTGTGTTTACCTCTCTCTCTCTCTCTCTCTCTCTCTCTCTCTCTCTCTCTCTCTCTCTCTCTCTCTCTCTCTCTCTCTCTCTCTCTCTCTCTCTCTCTCTCTCTCTCTCTCTCTCTCTCTCTCTCTCTCTCTCTCTCTCTCTCTCTCTCTCTCTCTCTCTCTCCTCTCTCGTTGTTAGGCATGAATTTCTCAAAAATGGATGATGGAGAAGGTAATTTGTAGAGAGAGAAAGAAGAAATGGATAAAAAGATAGAAGGGGGGAAGAGAAGAAAAATAGGAGGATGGGAAGTAAAAGAAAGAGGAGGAAGATGAAATAATGAAAGAAAGAGTTGGGAGGAAGAGGAGGACCAAAAAGATAATGGTGGCGAAGTAGGAAGAGAAGGAGGAGGAAGATAGGCGATGATAGTGAAGAAAAAGGTGGAGGTTGATTGAGGAATGAGGGAGGGAGATGCAGATGGAAAGGAAGAGGAGAAGATAGCAAGAAAACGAAAAGGAGGAGGAGGAGGAATTGGTGGT
>NW_020870646.1:57500-60000 GCF_003789085.1 Penaeus vannamei | reverse complement strand
GTGAAGTTTATCTTGTTTTTTTTTATAACATAAAATGTACTGAAGCCAGGTAAATGTCAATAGTATATGTAGTGGAACTATTCGACAGCTAGTCCTTTCTCGGTACCTCCCCCCCCCCCCCCCCGTTCATGGTATGAGTCTAATTTAATGAACTTAATGGAAAAGTGGCACCGAAAGCGATCACCAACATTCTCATGAGTTTAATTACCCTTAAATACATTGGATATTTATCATCATGATTCACATCTTTCCCTCTGGTGAAACGCGGGGTGCCGTCCGTAAGTGCCGTGTGCAAGGGTTTAGCTGTGTACGTGCTTAATATTATTCATATTGACACTCTGATGTCCAGTAATTTGCGTGAGGACACTATCTTACCAGGAGGATAGTGTCACATGTAATTAACTGAGATTAATGACCCAGTTTTACTAAAGTAACTGCATGGGTTCTGCTAGTGACGTCACCCCAGTGGTTTGCCATGTCATTAGAGACATCATAAACCATGGCTATGCAGCCACCCACGGTTTCCATGAAGGAGTATACCAATGGTTCCCAGCCACCAGGGTTTTTCGAAGGGTCGCCAGAGGGTCTTAAAAGAAGAATAGAAGATGTAACTGGATATGTCAGTAAAAGCAATGATAAGATAATAAGATATGTCAGTAACAGGTCGCTCTGTTTTTATCCCACAACGTCAAGTCACAATTAGTATTATGCATTTTACTTGGACATTACCAGTGTATATATTTCAAGCCTAAGTGACTAGTACAAGGCTGGTGAACATGTGAATTAGGTGCTAAGACGATAATAAACAAGCAGGGTATTAGTGTTCGTAAATAAATAAATAAATCTGTTGCTAACTTTTTTAGTTGTATTTGCAATAGGGGTAACTCATGCAAACTGGTATAAGTTTCATTAAAAAGAAATCTATTCATAACATTTTAAATTATCCTCCTAACAACTAACAGACGAACCAACCAACACGACCAAAAACATAACCTTGGAAGAGGTAATAACTAGTCACTAGTGTCAATAAAGCACACTCACGAGTCATTACGTCAATCCTTTATATCTGACAACATCAATTTGGAATTAGTCATCGTACATGTTGTAATATATATGTATGGTGAATATGCATCAACTGTTCAAAGAAAACTGTCAAATGAATCATGGAAAAATGCCAAAACCTGTCGGGGAAGTTATGGAATTTAGATATCAAAAAAGTGTACGAAACCTGCTCACATCAAGTTCATTAAATAAGGTACAGATTAGATCTCCAAGGGACACTGACCTGGAATTATCCCGGTGTTCAACGAAATGTAGCAGTTCTCCGTTAATGTTACCTTTCTTATAAAAAGTTTAAGATGTTAGATACATCTTTATGGTTCGTGCCATTAGATAAACAAATGCGAAAAAGAGAAATAATAATACTTTAAAAATTACACTTCAGCAGTGCGTTTCATCTGCAAGAATTATAGGAATTATAGATAATCATTGTGCATTTTGCAGATAATGAAAAAAATAACATTCCTTCCTAAAAAGAAATTCTAATATTTTGTATCCGTAGTGCAGCAACCTTAGACTTTCAGAAATAATTTCACGTGATGTGTATTCAGTTGAATGTTTTGAGCAATTAAGGCTGAGCATGAAGTCTTAAAGCGTGGGTGTGCAAATATATATAAAAAAATACGCACACACAGATATATACATACATACATATTTATGTTTGTTTGTGTGTGTGTGTGTGTGTGTGTGTGTGTGTGTGTGTGTGTGTGTGTGTGTGTGTGTGTGTGTGTGTGTGTGAGTGAGTGAGTGAGTGAGTGAGTGAGTGAGTGATTGAGTGAGTGTGTGTGTGTGTGGGTGGGTGGGTGGGTGAGTATAAGTGTGTCATACTCTTAATACTATTGTTTTTTATCATATTCAGCTTTTTTATCTTACTCCTTCCATTCTCAAGGTGTGATTTTTTTTTTTTTTTTTTTTTTTTTTTTTTACCCAAAAATAAATCCATGTGCTTTGTGGCAATGATATGAAAAATAGCATATGAGACAGACAACAAAGGAAAAAAATCGGTATTAAAATATAAGCNACACCTTAACAAATTAGTTCCCTATTCTGTCTTACTGGTCGATTGATTGTTCCTTTGCTGGGAGGCGTTTGTCTGAGGGCCAGAGGCGTGAGGCCTGGCAATCGTATAGCATTAATGTCAACTTCGTTGATCCTATTTAAGAAGGTAAACAAATCCTCTCAGAATTGCATATCAGTCTGTGTGTTTGACATCAGAATTGGAATTCATTATCATTTTATACTTTAAGTGCTCGGGTCAGTATTTTTGTGAATATGTTATTTCCGATGACAAATGATACCATATTTGCATATTGAAAAATTAGCAATCTATTAACATATATATTGTTGGTATTCATATTTAGGATAAATGTTAATCGGTGGAATAATGTGTGTGATTATAATTATGGGATGATATATGCGGGTTTCTCGCAAAATTATATAA
>NW_020870646.1:32500-35000 GCF_003789085.1 Penaeus vannamei | reverse complement strand
TGACATTATCACAACCAACCCACCGCAGTAATAATAGTATTACTATAATCATTACCATTACTGTTATCACTGTTATAATTATTACTGTTACTATCACTGTCATCAGTATCATAATCATTATCGTCATCAGTAATATGACTAATAACATTGATATTGTTATTATTTTCATTATTATGATTGTTATAACTAACATTATTATTACCATTATTATGATTAACATTATTGTTGTTGTTGTTAATATCATTAATAGTAGTAGTAGTAGTATCATTATCATTATAACTTTCTATTATCATTTGTATCACTGTTATTATCATTATCATTATCATGTTATTATCATTATCATTGTTGTTATTATTATTATTGGTGCTGTTGTTATTATCATTATTATTACTATTATTGTTATTTTATTATCATTATCACTTTCATTATCATATACATATATATATTCATATATATGTATAGATAGATAGATAGATATAGATATGTATATGTACTTTTCAACATATTCAGGTTACCATGATACGTGAATAGATAAAATAATTTGATAAAATAAGCAAACATATAAATAACACCCGATGAATAAATCACGAACTCAAAAACTATTTATACTCTTGAATATGTAAATAGAATAAAATAATGAGAATGAGATAAAAAACAAGAAATGCATGAAGAGAATAAAAGGAGAAAGAGAGAGAGAGAGAGAGAGAGAGACAGAGAGAGAGAGAGACAGACAGACAGACAGAGAGACAGAGAAATAGAGCAAAAGGGAACAAAAATCCCAAACAAACAGACTAACAATGCAACGCTGTATAATTCAAGGTCATAATTTCCCATGAGTGTCCAGGAACAAGGTAACCCTCTCATGGCGCCGCATTCGCCTTTCCTCTTGATAAAATCCTTACACACCCAAAGGGAAGCAGGATTCTTTAATGAGTCAGGCACGGCACATGTCCATAATCAAGTTCTTTCGCTTGTTTGCTGCTTGTTTGTCTGTCTTTGTGTGAGTTGTTGGCTTGTTTGATCACTTTGGTTAACGGCTTGTTGCCTAGTATTCGTATCGTTATTGTGTTCGTGTTTACAAAGTTTTTTTTTTTTTAGCTTGAATGAACAGGGATACAATGAGAATGCACAGTCATGCTGAATTGTGTTTATACAGCAAGCACAGACAATCAACTATCTCCTCTGCGTACATACACGAAGTTAAGCACGTGTCAATACATATGTTTGAACGAGAAATGCATGCAGTTATATTGCAGAATATTGACATGTCATATTCATGTCATATCTGATATCAGTTTTGTTATTACTGTTGTTACCATTATCATTGTTGTTATCATTATCACTCTTATCATTATCCATTATCATCATTGTTATCATTATCATGCTAATGATTACTTATGATAACAATATGCTTATAATTATTATTGTCATTATTATCATTATCATCATTACCAGTACAACTATAACCTTTATCATTTACCTTTATTTATTATGATTACTGTTTTTATTGTTATCAGAGCTATAATTATTATTAACATCATCATTATTATCATTATTATATTATTTATTATTATATTTATTATTACTATTATCATTATTATTACTATTATTATTATTATCATCATCCTTATTATTACTGTTATTTCATTATCACCGTTGTTATTATTGTTATTACAATCATTATCATTATTATTGTTATAACTATTACTACTATTACTATACTCATCATCATTTTCATTAGTATTTATTGTTATCACTATCATTATTATTTCATTATCATTATCATCATCATTATCATTAACATTACTATGATCATTACAATCATAAATTTCCCATTGCATAAATACATCACTGAAAATGAAACATATCTCAGATTCTTTTTATATAATGACTTTCTCTCTCTCTCGTCTCTTCTCTCTCTCTCTCTCTCTCTCTCTCTCTCTCTCTCGTCTCTCTCTCTCTCTCTCTCTCTCTCTCTCTCTCTCTCTCTCTCTCTCTCTCTCTCTCTCTCTCTCTCTATCTATCTATCTCTCTATTCTATCTCTCTCTCTCTCTCTCTCTCTCTCTCTCTCTCTCTCTCTCTCTCTCTCTCTCTCTCTCTCTTCTCTCTCTCTCTCTCTCTCTCTCTCTCTCTCTCTCTCTCTCTCTTTCTTCTCTCTCAAATACATCCTAAATAAATAAAATATCATGTATGTATTCATGACATCCTTTTACTCAGGCGATCCTTCCCATCCATCCGTCCAATCAACTAGCCATGAGATTCTAAAAGAAATCCTGACCTTTCATGGGATCTTGTTCTAGACGAATTTAATTTACCTTTTGGCTTCTGATCAACCCTTAACCCCTTTGGTCCCATCGTTATCTTTCATGGAAGCCCAATCATGAATACCTTGTTAGTCTGTGTAATCAAGTCTTGGCTGTAATTACCTGATTGCGAGGTCAGTTTGCTCTTTTTTCTTATCTTTCTTTTTCTTTTTTATGTTTATTCTTATTCTTTCTG
>NW_020870646.1:15000-17500 GCF_003789085.1 Penaeus vannamei | reverse complement strand
ATTTCGTTGTTTAGTCTGTGCGGCTCTACGTGTCGCGATTGGGAAGGTCTGTGTCGTGGACTGAGAGAGTATACGTGGATCGTCTGTCTCTAGTTTGATATGTGGTATGTGATGGGTATAAAAACATGAGAGGGAAAGGGTGATGATAATATGCAATAGAGATATATGGATATGTAGTTTGTGGGTATGTGTGTGGCTGTGTGGTAGAGCTTTTCTCTTCTGTTCTTTGCTCAGCCTACTAGACGAGCTCTCTCTCTCGATCTTGTAATGCTATCTGGAACATCGATATCTGCAGATGCTCGATCTCCTCTGCAGGGCATCTTCGCCGCTATCTCGTCGCTCATCTACATCGCGCTCATGCTCTCTCGCTCTCTCTCATGCTCTACTCTCAGTCTTCTCGTCGTCCTCTCTCTCTACACGTCTGCATGCTTGGGTCGTCTCAGTCGTCGCTGATTCATCACTCTCGATACGTCTCGCTCACTGCGTAGCTGTCTTCATGACAACCAGTCTCGTCCAGTAGATATCAATAAGCCAATGAAGTATGCAAAAAAACAGTAAAAAACAATAATAATTCACTAAATCTCAAAAAAATAGTAATCAAAAAATATCAAAGTCCACTAAATAATCCAAATCTCTCACGTCTCCCTAAACATCTCAATTAACTATTCTCAATTCGAGAAACTAAAATATGATGAAAAACAAAAACCGGTCTTAGAGCATGAGTAAGCCAATTATGAAAACTCGAATAGATGATAAAAAAGGAAGAAATAATAGAAAGAAAAAGATTATTTTTGTTATACATGGATTAATGATATTTATACAATCAATCAGTCCTCAAAACAATAATGATACAAAAGAAAAAGAGAAAGAAAAAATATGGAAAAAATTCAAATGAGCGAGTCGAAAATAGATAGTAAGTCTCCATCAAATGTCTGGTACAGAACTTTCTCATCTATAGACGAAAAATACAACTCATACGACTATTTTCGTATCATCTACGAACAACAGTCATCGTCCAACAATGCTCTCTCTCTTGGGGTGACAGCCGCTTCTGGTGGTGTCCGGTGCTTTGGGTCGAGGTCTGGCGGCCATACATATTAAGGGGGATGACTTTACACTCACTCATCGGGATTACTTCTGATTAACAGTAGAGCTTAACCCATTGCCTGGCTGACACACTTCTCGTCCTGTCCTCTGCTCTTCTCGTCTCTCATCTCTCGTCTCTCTCTCTCTCTGCTCTCTCCTCTCTTCTCTCTCTCGTCTCTCTCCTCTCTCTCTCTCTCTCTCTCTCTGATTCAGGGCAAGATAAGTTTCCTGCACCCGTATCAATACAAGCCGTAGTATAGTGGTCCAGCTTTACAACGAAATGGCAGAGTGGAAAAGGTTAATATTTTGCCTGTGGGTTCGTGACGTCGTCTCAGAGTTGGCGACAGCAATACCTAAGACAAAGGGAACATTACCAAATTGCATTAACATAAGAATGGAAAATACCCAACATATCAGCAGAGATGTCTTCAACCCAAGACCTGTTAAGTTACCGGAAAGACAATGTAACGTAACAACCACTTTATTTAACAGAACTACAATCTTGAATAAGACTACAAAGTGTAGTGTAAGAAAATTGTTGGCATTTGGTCCTTTTTTTACTGTCATTCCCTTCAAACTTTTCAGTTGTTTATATATACATATATATATATATATATATATATATATATATATATATATTATATATATATATATATATATATATATATGTATGCATATAATATTATGTATGTATGTTGTATGTATGTATGTATGTATGTATGTATGTATGTGATGTATGTATGTATGTATGTATGTATGTAATGTATGTATGTTATGTATGTATGTATGTATGTTGTATGTAGTATGTATGTATGTATGTATGTACATACGTACACTATGTATGTATGTATATGTAGTATGTATGTATGTTGTATGTATACTGCTTAACATTGAAAAATCCAGTAATCTTCGGACCTGAGGAGTGCCGGATTTTCGAAAATGTCGGATTTCTTATGGTTGTATATGCTGCAATATTTAACAGGAAATAAATACGTGCGCAATCCTTTAAAGAATGAAACTCTAACCTAAATGGAAATACAATTGTTTTTAGTCTTTTCTTTGGCTGACTCCATCATGGGACTGAACAGCAGCAAAGTCAAGATGATGAGAAGGAATGAGCAGGATTGTGTTAGAAATGGGCAAGAAAGACCCAACAGCTGATTCTGAAGTACAGCGCCATCAAACCGTAAGCGGCGACTCCGGAAAACAGTTGCGAGCCAATGCAGTAAAATTGAAGAGGCGCTCTGAAATCATTGCCGGAAATCAGAAGGAACTAGATTATCGAAGATCGGATTTTTTAATGTCAACATATATATATATATATATATATATATATATATATATATATATATATATATATATATATATACAATATATATATATGTTATATTATGTATATATATATAATATATAT
>NW_020870645.1:994671-997171 GCF_003789085.1 Penaeus vannamei | reverse complement strand
CATAATCATCCTTCAGGTGCTATTACGTTTTTTATCATTGAGATGAAGTGTATATGATGATGATGAGTGATGATGATGATGATGATGATGGTGATGATGATGATAATGATAATTATAATGATGATGATGATTGATGATGTGATGATGATGATGATGATGATGATGATGATGATGATGATGTGATATGATGGTGATGATGATGATGATGATGACGATGATAATGATAATTATAATGATGACGATGATAATAACTATCGCCTTCATCTCTGATATCATAACCCTCATCACTTCAATCAAAATCGAAAATAAAAGAGTAAACAGAAGACGGCACAGTAAAAATATGATTAAAAACGTGAATATACGACAGAACGCGAGAACACCTAGATAAGACCATATATAATGGAAATCTATATCGTGCCACAAATTATTCACACAGGGATGGTGGTTCTGTACACCGCGCCGCTGGACATGTTACTCTGGGATTTATATATTCTCTAGGATATAGGATTCTCTGGGACAGGGAGAGAAAAGCGAAGATAGAATGGAAACAGGTCAAATACATCTCTTGTATTGTGAAGATATCCACTCTTGTTTATACCTTTTCTACATATATATATATATATATATATTATATATATATATATATATATAGTTATATATATATATATATATATATATATATATATATATATATATATATATATATATATATGTATATATGATAGATGTGTATATGCTGGAATATACATATTGGTTAATATACACATAATGAGGTAGATAGGTAATAAGGTTATACATGATAACATAACAAAGTTATCTAAGACAATATAACATAAAAAATAACATAAAATATAACACAAAACCGAAAACAAAGCCACGACATCTTCGAAAAAGACAAAGACCTAAAACCCTAAAAGCAAAACCGCCATTAACAAAGGGTCATAACTGTGTCCTCAGTCGTGGTTTATATATCCTGGGGTCGAGGGTACTTTTTACGGAGCTTACTAGGAGGATGTGCAGGGACTTTTAGGAAAGGTTGGGAAAGGGGAAAGGGAAAAGGTGGTGTGTGAAATGGTGGGGGGATGGGAGTGAGGATGTGGGTAAGGGAGAAAGGGAAAAGGTGTGTGTGAAATGGTAGGGAGGATGGGAGAGAAGGATGTGGGTAAGGGAGAAAGGGAAAGGGTGTGTGTGAAATGGTGGGGAGGATGGGAGTGAAGGATGTGGGTAAGGGAGAAAGGGAAAGGGTGTTTGTGAAATGGTAGGGGATGGGAGTGAAGGATGTGGGTAAGGAGAAAGGGAAAGGGGTGTGGAAATGGTGGGAGAGGATGGGAGTGAAGGATGTGGGTAAGGGAAGAAGGGAGTGGGGATTGTGAAATGGTAAGGGAGAAGGAAGGAGATGGTGGAAGTTGGTAGGGAGAGGGGAGAAGGGAAAAAGGGGTGATGGAAGAGGGAAGAGGGAGAGGAAAGGAGAATAAAGGTTTAAGACTGAGCAAGAGAGGAAATATAGAAGGGAGAAAGGGAAAGATGGGAGGGAAAGGGAAAGAGGGTGATGAAAGATGGAAGAGAAAAGGAGAGAGGAAAAGAAAATAAGGAGGAAGAGAAAAGCCATAAGACATAAGAAAGAAGAAAAAAAACATAGACAGAAGAGACTAGAAATGACGCAGAAGTGCCAGGGAGAAGGTGGAAGGCGAAAGGTGGGAGGCAGGACAGGAATCATCCCAAACCAGAATTAATTAGGGTTTCAGCTTAAGATTAATTGTCTGTTGTGGCCGTGTTCCGTTCCTCAACCCGGACTTGACTGGCGCACTTAGAGAACGTCCGCCAAGCAAGGGATTATATATATTGGATGAGGGATATGTGTAAAGGGATAGTGGAGGGTATTGATTCAGAGATAATGATGTGATTTTTTTAGAGGGAAGGAGGGAGAGGGAGAGGGGAAGAGGTGAGAGAGAAGGGAAGGGTGGGGGGGGGGGAAGGAGAGAGGGAAAGAGAGAGAGATGGGGTAGGGAGGGAGAGAGGGGTGAGAAGAGAGAGAGGGAGGGAGGAGGGAAAGAGAGAGAGAGGGAGAGAAAGAGTGAGTGAGGGAGAGAACGAGACAGATGAGAGGGAGAGGAAAGAGAGAGAGAGAGCGAGAGGTAGGGAGGGAGAGAAAGAGGAAAACTTAAGAGCCTCAATACAATAAATAAATAAATAAATAAAAAATAAGAATAAGAATAAAAACAAAGGCAGTGACTCATTCAACGTAACATACACATCTTCCAGTATAAGCATCACACTCAACATTTTTTTTTTTTTTTTTCATCTTCCATCTTTTATTTAATTTTTCCTTTCTCTCTTTTCTCTTCCCTAGTTTAATAATACACGCCATCAGTAACTCCATCACGAAGGAAAACCTATTTTACAAAGTGTGTATTCTTGAGAACTTGAAAAAGTAATCAGCTGGTCAACTCATTAACGCTTCTGTAAATAACGTTCTAGCAAGGTGAGGAGGATGAGGTGA
>NW_020870645.1:978970-991060 GCF_003789085.1 Penaeus vannamei | reverse complement strand
AGAGAGGGAGAGGGAGAGAGGGACGGGAGAGGGAGGGAGGGAGCGAGGAGAAAGGAGAAGAGAAAGAGATAGAGAGAGAGAGAGAGAGAGAGAGAGAGAAGAGAAGAGAAAGAGAGAGAGAGAGAGAAGGAGAGAGAGAGAGAGAGAAGAGAGAAAGAGAGAGAGAAGAGAGAGAATGAGAGAGAGAGAGAAGAGAATGAGAGAGAGGAGAGAAGAGAATGAGAGAGAGAGAGAAGAGAAATGAGAGAGAGAGAGACTGAGTAAGTGAGAAAAAGAGAAAAAGAGAGAGAAAGACAATGCAAGTGAGAAAGAGAGGTAGAGAGAAGAAAGAGAGAGAGAGAGAGAGAGAGAGAGAGAGAGAGAGAGAGAGAGAGAGAGAGAGAGGGAGGGAGAGAAAGAAAGAAAGAAAGAAAGAAAAAGACAGAGCAAGACTGTGTAAGTGAGAAAGAGAGAGAGAAAACGAGGGAAGAGAGAGAACCGTAAACATGTGTGTCGCTGTGTGCGTTTCTGTGTATGTGTGCGTGCGTGTGTGTGTGTGTGTCTGTCTATGTTCCACATCGTTCTATCGTTAATCTATGTCTATCTATTTTATCATGATTTTCCTGCCCTTTATTTTGTCGGTATCCAAGTCCCTGCAAAGATATGTTAAGGTACTGTCACACTAGCACTTTTTCCATCAATTTTTTTTTTACAATTTTCTGAAATTTTGTCCATTTTTGAGCGAATTGTCGATTCTCCAGTCAGACGACAATGATCGTTTCCGTCTGAAAACCTTTCCGTCAACTTTTTTCAGCCAAGCAAAGTCAAATCAAGAGCTATATTCGAGAATGTTTTGTATTTATGTTAATAAGATTGTCAAAAACTGACGGAAAAAAGTGTTTAGTGTGACAAGCAAACCCCAATCCAAATCAACACAAAAGATTTCGCTCTTATAAAAATGATAATTGTAAGATGATAGTGATAATGATATTGATAATAACAAAAGTAATAAAACAAATAATAATGATAGTAATAATGGTGTTAAGGATGAAAACAGATAATTGTAAGATGATAGTGATAATGGTATTGATAATAACAATTGTAATAGAAAAGATAATGATAATGATAGTAATAATGGTATTAAGGATGAAAACGGGAATGCTGCAGGACTAACTAAATCAACTCTGTAATTATTGCTTGTGTGTTTGTATGGACGTGTGGTGTGTTGCGCGGCGTGTGTGTGTGTTTGTATGACGTGTGTGTTGTGGGCGGGTTGTTTGTTTGCGTAGGCGTGTGTGTGTTTGTAATGACGTGTGTGTGTTGGGCGTGTGTGTATGCGTTGTGTGTGTGTTTGCTGGACGTGTGTGTGTGGGCGTGTGTGTGCGTGGGCGTGTGTGTGTGTTTGCGTGGGCGTGCGTGTGTGCCTTAAATTTTGTATGCTTGCGTGGAGTGTGTGTGCGTTGAGGCACGTATACGCGTGTGTGTGTGTGTGTGTGTGTTTTCCTTCATATTGTTTCTCTACTTCTCGTCTCCTCCATCTTATCCCCCACCCACCCCTACCTACGTGTCCCCATCCTCACCTCCACCCCCTCCCCTCTACCCACCCATCCCCACCCAACTCCAGCCTCGCCCCACCCAGTCCTCCCCCCCTCCCCTACCCAGTCTCCACCCTCTCCCCCACCCAGTCCTCCACCCCCCCCCCAACCTCCCCTCCGGCTATCTCTGCCCTAATTTCCGAGGTCAGAACGCCCACTTTGTGCCACCTCTAACACCGACACTTTCATTAGAGGGACTGATTCTCTCGCTGACACCTCCTCCTCCTCCTCCCCTCCCCTCCCTTCCCTCGCCCCCTCCCCCCCTTCCCCCCTCCCTCTCTCTCCCTCTCTCTCCTTCCTCTCCTCCTCCTCCTCCCTCCCCAAATGGTCATCTCTCCCTTTCGGATTCCTCTTCCCCCTCCCCCCCTCCCCTTCTTTCTCCTCCCCTCCCCCCCCATTTGTCCTTCCTTTTCGGATTCCCCTTCCCTCCCTCCCCTTCCCTCCTCTTCTCTCCTCCCCTCCTCCTCCTCCCTTCCTTTCATCATCCTCGCCTCTGTCGCGTCTTCCTACGGGGTTTCTATTTATAGTCTGTCTGTCTGTTGTGTTTTTGGCTGTGTTATTAACTGTCTATGTTTGTCTCGGTTTATCTGTCTGTTTCTCTCGTCCTATCAGTGTGTGGTGTGTGTTTGTTTTGTTTATCTTGCCTCTCTTCTCCCCTTCTCTATCTGTCTATCTATTAAATCATCTATCTGTCTCTCTATACAAAATATCTATCAGTCGACAATCAATTTATCTATCTATCTCCCAACATTCTAAAATACAAAAAAAAAAAATCTAAATCGATCTATAGAATTCTCTACACCCCCCCACACGCCCAGACCCCTCCTCCCCCCCCAAAAAAAAAAGATACCTCCACACACACCAACCTCCATCCCCACCCCCAAAAATCCCACACAATACAACAACCAAAAAAAAAACACCCTTTACCCTAAAAAAAAGAAAAAAAAAAAAAAAATCCCAATACAAGCACACCACAGACACAAACACACACAAAGAAAAGAAAAAAAAAAAAACAGAAAAGAAAAAAAAGAAAATGAAAAAAGACAAAACACGAAAAAAAGACAAAAAAAAAAACGAAAAAAACGGAAAAAATAATTATCTATTCTCTTCTCTCTCTCGTCGTTATCACAAGACGCTCCACACTTCTACACGCCACCGCCACGTAACCCGAACTCACTGAACATTACGCCACAAATTCGTCCTTCTGGAGCCGTGGACAGAGACATCATTATACCAAGCTGTAATGACGACATGATATCAGTCATTATTTGGAACCTCTGCTTCGTTATACTCCGGTGGGCGGGTTCGAAAAGGAAGGGGGGGGTTAGCCTTTTTTTTTTTTTTTTTTTTTTTTTTGAGGGGGGGGTTGTTTTATTTTGTCTGTAGTTTTTAGTTTTGCGTTTAGTTCTTTTTAATAGTTTTTTTTCTTTCTATATTGCGCTCCTCTTTATTTATTTATTCATTTTTACAGGGTGTGTGTTTTATTTGTCTATAGTTTTAGTTTTTCCTTTTTAGTTGTTGTTTTTTATCTTTCTAATATTTTGGGGGAACCTCTGCTTCGTTATACTCCGGGGTTTGGGCGGGTTCGAAGGAGGGGGTGTTTAGCCTTTTTTTTTTTTTTTTTTTTTTGGGGGGGTTGTTTATATTGCTTATTGTTTATTGGTTTAAGTTTTTGTTTTTTAAGTTTTTTTTTTCTGTATCTTTTTAATATTTTTTTTTCTTTCTATATTACGGTTATTTATTTTTCTTTTTTTTTTACAGGGGGTGGTATTTTATTTTGTTTATTGTTTAGTTGTTTCCTTTTTAGTTGTTTTTTCTTTCTAATATTTTTTTGGAACCCTCGCTTCGTTATACTCCGGGGTTTGGGTGGGGTTCGAAAGGGAGGGGGGTTAGCTTTTTTTTTTTTTTTTTTGAGGGGGGGTTGTTTATATGTTTATGGTTTTTAAGTTTTTGTTTTTAGTTTGTTTGTTTTTCTGTATCTTTTTAATAGTTTTTTTTTTTCTTTCTATATACGGTTTATTTATTTTTCTTTTTTTTACAGGGGGGGTGTATGTTTTATTTTGTTATTGTTTTAGTTTTTTCCTTTTAGTTGTTTGTTTTTTTTTTCTTTCTAATATTTTTTTTGGAACCTCTGCTTCGTTATACTCCGGGGTTTGGTGGGGTTCGAAGGGAGGGGGGGTTTAGCTTTTTTTTTTTTTTTTTTTTTTGAGGGGGAGGGAGGGTATGTTTATTTTGTCTTTAGTTTTGTTTTTCTTTTGTTTTTTCTGCATATTTTTTATCTATATTGCGTTTTATTTATTTATTTTTTAATTTATTTATTTTTTTTTATTTTTTTTTTTTTTTTTTTTTTTTGAGGGGGGGAGGGGTATGTTTATTTTGTCTGTAGTTTTTAGTTTTTTTTTAGTTTTTTTTCTGTATCTTTTTAATAGTTTTTTTTTTTCTATATTACGGTTTATTTATTTATTTATTTTTTATTACAGGGTGTGTGTTTTATTTTGTCTATAGATTTTAGTTTTTGCTTTTTAGTTTTTTTTAAGTTTTTATCTTTTAATAATATATTTTCTTTGTCTATTGCCTTTTTTTTCTTTTTTTCCCTTTTTTAACATTATTTTTATTTTATGTTTTCCTCTTTAATTGATTTTTCGTTTTGTTTACATTATTTTCACTTTTCTACTATACATTTTTTTTGGTTTTGTATTGTCGTTTTTTTTTTTTTTTGTATTGATATAATTTCTTTTGGTATGAATGATCTTTTTAGAATAGTATTTCCTTTTTTTTACTTTTTCTCGTTGTTTCGTTGTATTTTTTTTTTTTTTTTTTTTTTTTTTTTGTTTTTTTGCTTGTAATATTTTCTTATTTGGTATGAATTATTTTAAAAAAGTATTTCATAATTGAAATGACATTTTTCTTTTTACTTGCAGATGTATCTACCTCAAGAATTTTTGAAGCCTTATTTTACATAAAACATTAATTCAAAAATTTTTTTTTCTTTTTCTCTTTTTTATATTAATTTATTTCTATATCAATAAACTCATGATATTTACCTACTTTTTTATTCTCTTTATTTGTTCATTTTTGTTTGTTTTTATCTATTATTTATTTATTTTTTTTTACTTTGTTATATAGCAACAGTGAGATATTCAAACATTTAAAAGCACATGCAAATATTATCAATTAACGGATTAAAATCAATATTTCAATAATCTAAATTTGCAGATATTATCGGTAAAGATAAAATTAAACATTCCTTATCATTACAAAATAATAACGGCACTATTTAACGAATCACTCTAAAGTCATTTAAATTCATCATACAATATATTTTTTGCAATATGATCAATAGCTGTGCATATATATATTTTTTTGCAATACGATCAATGATAACGCAAATAATGTCAACATCATCCAGTTTACAACATCATTGGGTGTCTATCAGTTTGATTAAAAAAAAAAAAAAAAAAAAAAAAAAAAAAAAAAAAAAAAAAAAAAAAAAAAGTGTTTTGTGTTATCTGTGACAAAGCTGACAGGATGAAAATCACATACGGGATTCTGTTCTTTCATGATTTTGTTTTTGTCTGTGAGAGAATGTGTGTTGTTATTGTTGTTGTTGTTGTTGTTTTTGTTGTTATTTTTGTTTTGTTGTGATTGTTTTTGTTGTTGTGACTTTTTTTGTTTTTGTGACTGTTTTGTTGTTATTATTTTTGTTTTTTTTTGTTGTGACTGTTGTGATGTTGTGAATTTTCGTTGTTGTTGTGACTGTTGTTGAGGTTGTTGTGAAAGTTTTCGTTGTTGTTTTTGTTGTTATTTTTGTTTTTGTCGTGACTGTTTTTGTTGTTGTTGTGACTGTTGTTGTTGATGATGATGTTGTTGGTGTGATTGTTTTTATTGTTGTGGTTGTTGATGTTATTGTGATCGTTTTTTATTTTTGTTGTTGTTGTTGTCGATGTGGTTGCTGAGGTTATTATTGTTGATAATCATTTTTTCGAAATTTCCTTTTTATTGTTGTATCTCTCTTCCATTTCTTCACTTATTTCCTTTTTTGGTCTTTTATTTCTCTTCATTCCGGCTTTACATTCCTATCTTTTTGTTTTCTCTTTTCCATCTTCCTTCCTCCTCCTCTATTCCCTTTTTCCTTAGTTCCTTCTTCTCAATTCTTCTCTTCCATTCGCTTCTCTCTTTCCCCAATCTTCCTTACAATTCCCTTCCTTTCTTTACCATTTTCTCTATCCACTCTATCATCTCCCTTTCTCTCTGTTTCCCCTTTCTCCCCCTCTTTTCCCCTCTCTGACCTTCTCTATCCACTCTATCATCTCCCTTGCCCTCTGTTTCCCCTTTCTCCTCCTCTTTTCCCCTCTCTGACCTTCTCTATCCACTCTATCATCTCCCTTTCCCTCTGTTCCCCCTTTCTCCCCCCCTTCCTCTTCCCCTCTTTTCCCCTCTCTGACAACTATCCACTCTATCATCTCCCTTTCCCTCTGTTCCCCCTTTCTCCCCCCCCTCCCCCTCTTTTCCCCTCTCTGACCTTATCTTGTTACCGATTATTTGCGATAAAAAAATGACCTAGCTTTGGTTTCACTTTCCCCCTTTGACCTCTCTTTATCTTCGTTCTTCTCTACCTCTCCTTCGTCTCTTTCTCGGCTCTTCTTCTTCCCCTTCTTCTTTCCCCCGTTTCTCTCTTGATTTATTTTCTCTCTCCCCTTCTCCTCTCCTTCCCTTCCTTTACTATTCTCTTTTTATTTATTCGTCTTTCTTTTCTCTTTTTTCTTACTATTCTATTTTTACTTATTCGTATTTCTTTTCTCTTCTTTATTTCTTGTTCCTCTTTTCTCTCCCCTTCTTCCTTATTCCTCGTTCTCTCCCATGCCTGTTTTCCTTCCCCAATTCCTACCTTTCCTCCTTCTCCCTTTCTCTACTTTCTTCCTCTTCTCTCTTTCCCTTTCCCTCTTCTTTCTTCTTTTCTCTTGGCCCTGAAAGTTTTCTTCCTTCCTTCCTGTCTCCCTTATCTCTCTCTTTCCCCTGCCCTTTTCCCACCTTTCCTACCTCCCCTTTCTTCTCTCTTTCGCTTGCTCGATCTCCCTCCTTTTCTGCCTCTCTTCCCTTCCCCCTTTTCCCTACCTGCTATTCTCCCTCCCCCCTGCCTCCTCTTCTCCCTCCCTTTCCCCTGCCTTTTCCCCTCCCTTTCCTGCCTCCTCTTCCCCAACCTTCCCCTCCTCCCTCTCCTTCCTTCCTCCCGTCTCTTTCCCTTTTTCCTGTCCGTCAATCCCCTTCCCTACCTCTCCTCTCCTTTCTTCCCCTTTTCCCTCTCCCCTTCCCTTGTCCGTTCCCCTCCCCCTTCCCTACCTCCCCTCTCCTCCCCCTTTCCCCTTCCCCTTCCCTTCCCTACCTCCCTCTTCCTCCCCTTCCCTACCTCTCTTCCCCTCCCACTTTCCCCTTCCCTCCTCCCTTCCCTACCCCCCTCCCCTCACCGACCTTCCTTCCAAGTCGATTCCAGTTTACGTTAAAAAAAAAAAAAAATCGATCTCTATGTCTTTAAGTTTACTCATCTGCTCGTCATCTGTTAATTACCTTTTCATTAATTGTAATTAGCTTAAAGTAGAGACAGAAGTTGTGGTTTCGGGGGAGGGTGTGAGGGGAGGAGGCGAGAGAGGAAATGAAGTCTTCCTTTGATATCATTTTCGTTTTTTTGGGGGAAGGTTCTGTGTGTCGTGTTTTTTTTTTTTTTTTTTTTTTTGGGGGGGGGTGAGTGCTGGGTCCTTGGTCTTCTTATCTTTCCTCTTTCCTTGATTTTTTTTTTCGTTTTTTTCTCTTTTTTGGTCTCTTTTACCCTCACTTTATCACGTTTTTTTCTTTTAGTCTTTTTCACTCTTTCCTTGAATTTCTTTTTCTTTTTTTCTCTTCATTTCTCCTCATTTTATTTTTTCGTCTTTTTTTTTTTTCTTTGTTATATCTTACATTTCATCCTTTACGTTCTTTCCCTGACTTTCCCTCTCTCCATATATGCTTTCTCCCTATCCCTCTTTCTCCTTCTTTTTCCTCTTTAACCTTTCTTTTTCCTTCCCCTTCCCTCTTTCTTCTTCCTTCTCCATTCTCCTTTCCTTCAGCCTATCTTCCCCTTCACCTTCCTCGTCCATTTTCCTTTTCCTTTTTCCCTTCTTCTGCTTGTTCCTTCTCCCTTCCCCTTCCCTTTTCCTCCTCCCTCTTCCCTTCCCTTTTTCTCTTCCTTTTCCTTGTCCCTCCCCTTCCCACCTTCATCATCGCCTTCCTCCTTCACTCCTCCTCTTTTCCCCCTTTCCTCCCCTCCCCCCCTTCCCTACTTCCCTCCTTTCCCTCCCCCCTCCCCTTCCTCCTCCCCCCTTCCCCCTTCCCCCTTCCCCCCCCCTTCCCCTTCCCCCCTTCACTCCCTTCCCTCCTTCCCCTCCCCTCCTTTCCCCTTTCCTCCTCCTCCTCCTTCTTCCCTCCCCCCTTCCCTCCCCCCTTCCCTCCTCCCCCTCCCTCCTCCTTCTCCCCTCCCTCCCTCCCCCCTTCCTCCCCTCCCCCTTCCCTCCTTCCCCCCTTCCCCTCCTTCCCCCTCCCCCCCTCCCCCCTTTTTCCCCTCCTTGGTCTCGCGAAACCTAACAAAGATTTCCAATAATACCTCTCCCGTTTTAGGAGCAGTAACGGCGAAGGTCAGAGAAGCAGAAGCAACAGAAGAAGAAAACAGAGAGGAACTTGGAAGACATTGAGGTGCCATCTGAAGGGGAAGGAAGGAAGGGGGAGGAGGGGGAGGAAGAGGAGGGGTTGATGAAGGAGGGAGGAGGGAGGGGAGGAGGAGGTAGGGGGGAGGAGTAAGAGGAGGGGGAGGAAAGGAAGGGATAGGAAGGGGGAGGGGGGGAGAAAGAGGGGAGAGAGGGATGAGGGAATGGGATTGGTATTGGTAGGAGCCATCTTCTTCTTCTTCTCTTCTTCTCCGGGTACTCTTCCTCTTTTTGTTTTCATCTTCGCATTCCTCATTCCTTCCCTCATTCCCTCCCCTTTCTCCTCTTCCTCTTCCATTTTCTCTCATCCTTCTTCCTTCTCTTCTACATCCTTTCCATTCCCCTTCCCCTCCGCTTCCCCATCCCCTCTCCTTTCCCCTCGCCTCCCCTCCCCTCCCCTCTCTTCTTCCCTTCCCTTCCCCTCCTCTTTTCCTTCCTCTCCTCATCTTTCTTCCTTTCTCTTCCTCCTCCTCTTCCCCCCTCCCCTTCCCCTTCTCTCTTCCTCCTCCTTTTCCCCCTCCTCCCTTCTCTCTCCTCTTCCTCCTCTTCTCCCTTCTCTCTGCTCTTTCCTTTTCCCTCTCCTCTTCCTCCTCCTCTTTCTCTTCCTCTTCCTCCTTTCTCTTCTTCTCCTCCTCCTCTTCCCCTCTCTTCCCCCTCCCCTTCCCCTCCTCTCTTCTCCTCTTCCCCTCCTCCTCCTCTCTTCTCTTCCTCCTCTTCCCTCCTCCTCTTTCTCTCCTCTCCTCCTCCTCCCTCTCTTTCCTCCTCTTCCTCCTCCTTTCTCTTCCTCCTCCATCCTTTCTCTGTGTCCTTGTCTTTCCTCTGAGGTTCCGAGCGCTGACCATCCAGCTGATCCCACGCTAGTTGGTGCTTCCAGACAGTGTTATCTCGAGGATAACACTTACTTATTATTCTCTCATGTTACCTGTGTCTTTATCTCTTTCTATCTCCCTTTCTGTCTCCCTGGTTTGGTCTCTGTGTGACATATATACCTATCTATAAATTTCTATCTCCCCTTCCTCCTCCTCTTCCCCCTCCTCTTTCTCTTCCTCCTCCTCTCCCCCTCCCCCTCCTCTCCTCCTCCTCTTCTCTCCTTTCTCTTCCTCTTCCTCCTCCAGTCTTCCTCTGTGTCCTTGTCTTTCCTCTGAGGTTCCGAGCGCTGACCATCCAGCTGATCCCACGCTAGTTGGTGCTTCCAGACAGTGTTATCTCGAGCAAGTGAATGTCCTTTGGTCTGCTTTTGTAGCGGTCAAGTGCCATTGCAGCAGAGTTGACGCCGAAGAAAAGAAGAAAGAAAGAAAGAAAGAAAGAAAGAAAAAATAGGGTTTGGGCTGATGTGGGAGAGAGGAAGTGAGAGGGGTGTGAGTTTTTTTTTTTTTTTTTTTTTTTTTTTTTTTTTTTTTTTTTAAGGACGTGTATTTTTAGGATTTTTTATTATTTATTATTTCTCTCATGTTGCCTATACCTTATCCCTTTCTATCTCCCTTTCTGTCTCCCTGGTTTGGTCTGTGTGTGTTTGTATTTATGGACATATATACCTATCTATAAATTTCTATCAATATTCATCTATCTATCTGTCTGTCTGTCTGTCTACCTACCTAGCTATTCACATTCCAATCCATCGCTTTATTTATGTATTCATATAATTATCTATATCCGTACTTATTCCTCTATCTATATCACATCTATATATCTATCTTCCAACATGCCTTTTTCTCTATCTATCGCTTTATTTATGTATTCATATAATTATCTATATCCGTACTTATTCCTCTATCTATATCACATCTATATATCTATCTTCCAACATGCCTTTTTTTCTATCTATCGGTTTATTTATGTATTCATATAATTATCTATACCCGTACTTATTCCTCTATCTATATCACATCAATATATCTATCTTCCAACATGTCTTTTTCTCTGTCTATCCATCTACCCAACCATCCATATCTAAATCTACTGTCAGTCAGTCTGCCAATCTATCAGTCTATCGTGTAGAAAAGATGTACAAAGGAATGAATAAATTTCGCCAAAGGAGATTTAACTGGATCTTCTTGATATATAATCAGATTTAATCGAACACGTCTGTCATGTTTCCTTTGGTGTCAGTTATTCATTGCTTTTGCACTTGCTCTTCGGCCCATCTCTCGCCTTTGACACTTTCGTATCTCACACTTGGGTATATACAGTACATACGTATACATATACATACACATACACATACACACCCACACCCAATATTATATATATATATATATATATATATATATATATATATATATATATATATATATATATATATATATATATATATATATATATATATATATATATATATATATATATATATAATATATATATATATATATATATATATACATATATATACATATATATATGCGGGTGTATGTGTATGTGTATGTGTGTGTGTGTTTGTTTGTTGTTTGTTTGTTTGTTTGTTCGTGTGTGGCGTATGTAGTATGTATGTATCTCTTCTCTCTCTCTCTCTCCATCTTCTCTCTCTCTCTCTCTCTCTATATATAATATATATATATATATATATATATATATATATAGATAGATAGATAGATAGATATGATAGATAGATAGTAGATAGATTAATAGATAGATTAGATAGATACATACATACATACATAATACATACATACATACATACATACATATAACATACATACATACATAACAATACATACATAACATACATAATTACATACACCACACACCACACATATATACATATATGTTGTGGTGTGTCCTACACCACAGGGCAGCCAGCCCAGGGAGGCGACGCAGCGCACCGTACACAGAGCCACAACTTTCCACAGAGGAACTGCAGAGTATATTGATCTGAGAAATCGGGAAGGGGGAGGGGAGGGAGGAGGGAGGGAGGAGAGAGGGAGGAAGGAGGAGGGGAGGGAGGGAGGGGAAGAGGAGGGAGGGAAGGAGGGAGGGAGGGAGGAGGGAAGGGAGGGAGGAGGAGGGGAGAGAGGAGAGAGAGAGAAGAGAGAGAGAGAGAAAGAGAGAAAGAAAGAGAAAGAGAAGAGGAAGAGGAAGATATTATATATAGAGAGAGAGAGAGAAGAAGAAGAAAAAGAGAAAAGGGAGAGAGAGAGAGAGAGAAAAGTGACAAAACACCTTTTCCTTTCAGGTCATGCAAATATATTCAAAGCCTTTCGGATTTTCTTCTTTTTTTTGCATAAGATGTACAAAGGACAATGTAATGATAGACGTCGCAATAATGTTTGTCACGTAAATAATCAGTGAATTATATAGTCAATGTAAACAGAGATCGTGAAATAAAATGGGAAAAATCATACGTATTTAGAAACAAGTGAAGATCTTGTTGCAATATATAATTATGCTTCAAAATTTGTTTTCATCATTCTCTAGAAAATTGTGAAGACGCAAGATACAAGGATATTGCAAAACCTGATACAGAAACTTACAAATTACTTAAAGAAAAGAAAAGAAAAAGAGTTAAGAAAATAGAATAAAAAGAAAGAAACTTACACGGTTAAGAAACAAAAAAATGAAAAATTTAATAAAGAAAAAAAGAACTACACGTGTTTAGAAAACAAACAAAAAGAAAAAAGTAAGAAAAGAAAAGAAAAAAACTTACAAAAACGTGTATTAAGGAAAACAAATAAAAAGTAAAGAAATAAATAAAGAAAAATACACGGTTTAAGAAACAAAGAAAAAGAAAAAGATTGTTAAGAAAATAAAATAAAAAGAAACTTACACGTGTTTAAGGAAACAAAGAA
>NW_020870645.1:967838-970338 GCF_003789085.1 Penaeus vannamei | reverse complement strand
ATAAACCCCGATCTCTCAGAATGATTTTTTTTCGAAATGTTCGAATCATTACGAAACGGCAAATTCGAACCTGAAAATACCAACCCTTTCGCGTAAAATTTTGTTCGTCCTTTCGGACACGGCCTTCTAAATGAGTGTCCTCGTGGTAGGGTGTACAATAGGATACTGGGTACATAGGTGATATCATAGATAATAAGTATATAATGAGGGTATATATATTATATATAGTAATATATATAGGTAGATAAATATAATAGGTGATAGAGGTTGTATATAAAGAGTGTATATCATAGGGATAGTACGACATATATATATATATCATATATATATAATATACATTAAGATAATGGGATGCTTATAGGTAGTATATATATACATATTGTATATTAATATATAATGATATAAGTAATTAGATATAGGGTATGTATATATATATATAATATTATATAATCTAGTGATATATATGTTATATAACTATTATATATAGGTTGTTATCATACGGGGGTGATGTATATATGTATATATATATAGAGTTATATAAACTAATATATATAGTATAATGGATATATATGAAGGTATATAGTATATAGTATACGGGGTATAGTGGGGGTATTGCGGGAAGGGGGGAAAAAATAAACAAAATATGTATAAAAATATAAGGTAAAAATATAGTATATCGCAAATATGTATAAATGGTATATATTATATCTAGTATATATAATAAGGGGTGATATAGAAATAAAATTTAGTAATGTGAGTCGGGTTATAAAACACATAAATGTATATATATATTATATATATATATATATATAATAAAAAATAGTATATTAATTATAAATAATATAAATTTAAAAGTAATATGACAAACTGAGGTAAGTAGTGACCCCAATATAATAATCATAGAGATAGGAGTGGGGTGAGTAGTAAGGTTGGTAGGAGTATTAGGTATAAAATAGGTATAATAGGATACACCCACCTGTGATAAAGTATTATATATAGTGGGATACATATTCACCATGGGACCATTAAAGTAATGAGCGACAAAACATATAAATAGCAAATATATATAAATAGTAAAGGTGTATGTGATATTTAATGATCAAAGAATATACTATTAGGAATATATAAATATATATATATATATATATTGATTGATAGATATATAGTATAGTTGATATAAAATATATATAGTAAACACGACACAACAAGGATCACAATCGGGGACAATAGGTAAGTAGGATACACAAAGAACATGTACACAGGAAAATGGCGACAACACACGACAACATGGAGAAAACAACACACAAGATAGCAGTACACACACACACAGTGACAGCAGGTTTAGCACAATGATTCAACACACACACCATACAACAAACATATATATACAAACCACCACACAAAAAAAAAGCCACAAGCATCAAGCCAGTTGTTGTGAATAACCACAACCAGCACACGCACACACACAGTAAGTGACACACACACACCACACATGTGCAAAACATCACGCACGTCACACCACACACATAAAACAAAGACAGCCACACACCCCCACGACACACTGTTGGAACGTTATGATTGAAGACACACACACACAATCTCATCAGTATATAATATATATATAATCAGTATAGTATAATATATATAACTAATAGTTATATATATATATATAACTAATAACATAAAAACATAATGTGTATGTGTGATGTGGTGTGTTGTGTGTGTGTGGTGTGTGTGTGTGTGTGTTGTGTGTGTGGTGTGTGTCGTCTGTGTGTGTGTGTGTGTGTGTGTGTGTGCGTTGTGTGGTGTGTGTGGTGTGTGTGTGTGGTGTGTGTGTGTGTGTGTGTGTGTGTGTGTTGTGTGTGTGTGGTGTGTGTGTGTGTGTGCTGTGTGTGTGTGTGTGGTGGTTGTGTGTACTTGTGCGGTACGCGTATGCGTATGTGTGTGATGCAGTATTTTTGTGTTGTGGTGTGTGTGCGTATGTTTGTGTGTGGTGTGTGGTGTGTCTAAATATATCATATTATAATACACCACTCACACACTACATTTTATTATATAAGTAAAAGAACTTATATATATAACTCATATGGTGTGTGTGTGCGCGCAGTGCGGTGCGTGCGTGACGTGCATGTGTTGTGTGCTGTGTGTGTGTGTGTGTGTGTCGTGTGTGTGGTAAGTGTGTGTTGCTGTGTGATGTGTGTGTGTGTGGTGATAGTGTGTGATGTGTGATAGAGTGAAAATGTGTAGTGTGGTGTTGTATTTGTGATGGTGTGTGTGGTGTGTGTATCGTGTGTGTGTTGGTATTGTATGTGTGTGTGGTATGTGGTATATATTATACATATATAGATATAATTTATATATATCATATATATATATAATATATATATATAGTATATATATAAATATATAGATATATAATAAATATATATATATTATATTATATATATATAATATATATTATATATATATATATTATATACTATATATATATATATATATA
>NW_020870645.1:905338-920338 GCF_003789085.1 Penaeus vannamei | reverse complement strand
CCCTCGTGCAGTATTGCGAGGGCGAGAAGGCCAGCCAGAGCTCTCCACACCTTCCCAGGGACAGCGTGGCATAAGGGAGTGTATTTTTTGAGGGAGAAAAATAAAACGCTGGAAGGGAACGACCGCAAGGGTGGGTATTTCGTTTTGTGAAGGGTTCATGGCTCGTCTCTTTTTTTTTCTTGTATTGAGTCTTTCACCTTCTTATGGACATCTGTTTCCCCGCCACGGGTAGAATTCGAGAGAGAAAAAAGGCTTCGTTAACAACAAGACTGAAGGAAACGGAAAGCAACGCCGAACTAAAACAGACGTGAAAAATAAGGAAAAAAAGAGAAAAAGTGAGTGCCTCCTGATCTCAGCACGTCCGTAGTCTCCAAGAGCTCCCAGTGAACTGACAAAGGCTGAGCAATGGGGTCCTGCTTTGAACACTGCGCAAGAGCACCGCAACTTTCTTAGTGTGAAGAGTGAGTGTGAAAGTCACTCTGGAAAGCTGAAATATAAGTTTGGGGATGTGTTACAATTCTCTATAGCCGAAAATTTATGTTTGATGGCGTGTTACAATCCCTCGTAGCCGAAATATGTGTTTCATGATGTGTTGCAATTCCTTGTTTTGTTGGTGTTCATATTATATTTATCTTGTGCTCATTTTATCAACATTTTTGCTGGAATTATTGCGTAAAGCATAATTGTTAGTAATTTGATATTTTTATCTTTTAGTTGTCTTAGGGTTGTTGTTATTGTTATTATTATTTTTATTTTTATTATATTATTATTACTATCAGTATTATACTTATTGTTGTTGTTGTTACTACTACTACTACTATTACTACTATTTCTACTACTATTGATATTAGAATTATGGTTATTATAATTACTATTTTATTATCAATCATTATCATTATCATTATTATTATTATTATTATTATAATGATTATTACTATTATCATTATCATTACTTTTATCAATATTTATTGCTATTATAATTCTAATTGATATCTTTCTTATTGTCATTATTATTATTATTATTATTATTATTATTATTATTATTATTATTATTATTATTATTATTATTATTATTATTATTATTATTATTATCATTATTATCATTATTTATTGTTGTTGTTGTTGTTGTTGTTGTTGTTTGTTGTTGTTGTTATTATTATCTTTATTATCACTATTATATTATTATTATTATTATTATTATTATTATTATTATTATTATTATTATTATATTATTATTATTATTATTATTGTTATTATTATTATTATTATTGTTATTATTATTATTATTATTGTTATTATTGTCATCATTATTATTACTGTTATTATTAATATTGTTATTATTATTATTATTGTTATTATTATTATTTCTATCATCATCATCATTACTATAATTATTGTTATTAATATTATTATTACTATAAGTAGTAGTACTATCAATTTTGCTATTATTATTTTTATTATCATATCATTATCATTTTTCTTATCATTATTATTATGTTATTATTATTATTATTATTATTATTTATTATTATTATTATTTTATTATTATTATTATTTTAATATAATGATTATAATCAACATCATTATCATTTTCATTATTATTATTATCATTGCTATTATTATTATAATTATTGTCTTCATCATTATCATTATTATTATTATCTTCATCATTATTATCATAGTTACTATTATTATTGTTGTTGTTGTTGTTGTTGTTGTTCTTGTTCTTGTTGTTGTCATCAATATAATCATTATTAATATCATTAATTCTTTATCATTATCATTATTATTATTGTTGTTATTATCATCTGTATTATCATTATTATTATTATCATTATTATTATATCATTGCTATTGTTATAATGATGACAACTTTTATCAGTAAGCTAATGAAAAATCTTATTATCACCATCATCATCATTGTTATGATTATCATTATCTTTATTATTAATACGCTTGTCATCATTTCTATATCATGATTATCATTATAATTATTTTGTTGTTTCTATTAATGCTATCATTATTAATGTTATCATTATTATTATTATTATCATTTTTCATTATTATTATTTTGTTGTTTCTATTAATGCTATCATTATTAATTTTATAATTATTATTCTTATTACCATTTTCATCATTATCATTTTTGTTATTAAAGTAAAGGAAATGTTCATGACTTTTTAATTATGCCAATTTTATTGTTATCTGTAACGACAATATTGACTTTGCTTATAATCATGGTAATTATTATTTTGATCATTTTCATTATCGTTGTTATTAGTACTGATTGATATTATTCTCATTATTGTTATCATTATTATTATTATTATTATTATTATTATTATTATTTATTATATTATTATGCTTAATATCATTATATCATTATATCATTCTCATTACCATTTTTTTTTACTTTTCATTATTATTATTATTATTTATTATTATTATATTATTATTATTATTATTATTATTATTATTATTTATTTGATTATATAGACTACTACTACTATATACTACTATATAATAATAATAATAATAATAATTATTATTATTATTATTTCCGTTGCTCTCATTGTTATTAATACTACTATCATTATCATAATTGTAATAACTTTTGTTATTATTATCATTTGATTACTTATCAATACTGCCAAGGAGTTAATAAAGGTAATGGCGTCAGCAGTGTACATGAGAAACAGGTGATAATATAATTCTTCAAGTGTGAATATTTTTATTGGATAATCACCCTATTGCTTTGGTGGAGGCAGGAGCTATATGAGCTCTTATAGTTATCCCTATAATTATTATCATTATGCTTATCATCATTATTACATATACGATCATTATTATGATAATGATCTTTACTATTGTTCTTTTCATTATTGTTACTTTGATCATTAGTATTGTTATCATAATTACTTTTATTCTTATGGAACAAAAACACACATGCATACAAGCATACACACAAACACACATTATATATATTATGTGTGTGTATGTGTGTGTGTGTGTGTGTGTGTGTGTGTGTGTGTGTGTGGTGTGTGTGTGTGTGTGTGTGTGTGTGTGTGTGTGTGTGTGTGTGTGTGTGTGTGTGTGTGTTGTTTCTCTGTGTAAAAAGGGCACCCATATAGGTCCCGTGTATTTGGCCCTGATTTCTGCAGTATACTTTTGTTGATAATTGTTGTATAAAAGTCAACAGGCAATTTCTTATCACAGCTTTGATTATCTAAGTAGAATATTCTACTTTCTGTGAATTCCAAATGCGCAGAAGTAAACAGTAAGTCACTTACAGTACATTTTATTCATAGTTATGATTTATTCTCATTTTAGACCTTCCCTTCCCCGATTTTTTATTTGCTTATATATTTATTTTTGTGCGCCTCATGTGAAGACTTATTCGAACCAGACTGCGAAGGCAGGCGGAGGGGAGTCAGCGCCCACCTTCAGATTTGGCAATTTTTCTGAGTTCTTAGCGTAGCCTGTACTGTCAACTTTGAAGAGCAATTGGGGCGTATTTGAAGCGTCGTCTAATAAAAGGCTCAATGTCTTTCTCGACATTGGGCCTGAAATTGCTTTCATTGCATGGAACTCATGGTTAGACATTGTGTTTCACGACTGTGTAAAGGGAGTTGTTATCCCTTGTATAGCGTGGTGATATACGTTCACTTGATAATCTAACGAATCAACTTTCGTTCCTTGCTTCTAAAATCTGCCAGTCGCCAGCGTGCTTCTTTCCTCTCGCCGAAGCAGTCGGTTCGCGGCGGCGGAATGGGTGGGCGGGAGGACAAGGGCGGCAGAGGGAGAGGATGGGTGACGAACACAGGCCGCGTGATTATCTGCAGGAGTTGCTAATGAAAAGGCGCTGACAGTCCCTCTCGTTGGCCGGCGCCTGAAACGTTCCATGGCCGGCACTCAGTCTCAAAGGGGAACTTCATACGCCGTTGTCGCGAATTTTGTGTCCAAGAAACCCTCCCGGAAAACGTCAGCGAAGTTATTCTCGTGGCTGGGAAATTCGCAATGCTGCAAGTAGCCTGTGCCATCCACATGAAGCTGCCGATTTTGTCATTCTTTCCATCGAATAACTTTTGCATTCAGTGCGAATTTGACTTTCCGACAAGCACGCTCCAAGTCTGCTGAATCCGAAATCAGCGGCGGGGCGTCTCACACTCGTGCTTGGGGTCAATTTCACAAGGAACAAGCTGAAACAACGACCAGTTGGACACGCTTTGGCAATAACCGTTAATCTGTAGCGAATATTGCTCAGATCTAGTTAATACGAAAGACAATAGGATAGTGGCATAAATTGCTTAATTTCAGTTCTCTCTCTCTCTCTCTCTCTCTGTCTGTGTGCGTGTGTGTGTGCGTGTGTGTGTGTGTGTGTGTGTGTGAGAGAGGAGAGAGAGAGAGAGAGAGAGAGAGAGAGAGAGAGAGAGAGAGAGAGAGAGAGAGAGAGAGAGAGAGAGAGACAGAGAGACAGAGAGACAGAGAGACAGAGAGAGAGAGACAGAGAGAGAGAGAGAGAGAGAGACAGAGGAGGGAGAAAAGAGAGAGAGAGAGAGAGAATGAGAGTGAGAGTGTGTGTGTGCACTGTATAGCACCACTACAGCGGATGCCTCTCCCATCACCATGTTGGCATTCGGTCCAGCCTCCCGATTCCCAGCGACACTCAACAGGCGTGACGAAATAGAATTGACCTGACCTGAGCCTCCGGAGCCCTCGCCCCCTACGTCATAAATGTTCTTGGCTGTAATCATAGGCTTTAGTGTGACATTCATCATCTGAAAATTACTTATCAATCAAAGTTCATATACTCAAATTAACATGAAACTATGTAGCGTGAAAATCATTCCCCGTCCTAGCCCATGTTACGAGAAGCGGAGGGGGAGAGACACTGGATCATGGCAATACATGGCATCCCCAGCAGTTGTGGATTAACATCCTTTATATATATATATATATATATATA
The DNA here is from genome assembly GCF_003789085.1 of Penaeus vannamei. Lineage (NCBI taxonomy): Eukaryota > Metazoa > Arthropoda > Malacostraca > Decapoda > Penaeidae > Penaeus > Penaeus vannamei. Next base: position 915,372 of record NW_020870645.1, on the reverse strand, counting down.
TATATATATATATATATATATATATATATATATATATATATATATATATATATATATATATATATATATATATATATATATATATATATATATATATAGTATATATATATATATATATATATATATATATATATATATATATATATATATATATATATATATATATATATATATATATATATATATATATATATATATATATTATATATATGTGTGGTGTGTGTGTGTGTGCTATATATATATATATATATATAATATATATAATATATATATATATATATATATATATATATATATATATATACAACATATATATACACGCTAATCTATCTATCTACCTTTCTCCTTATCACTCTATCTATCTGTTCTTCTGTTTATGTATGTATATATGTATTTATGTATGTTTGTATCTAGCTGTCTATGTATGTATCCATGTATCTTCATGGCTTGACTCTCTCTTGTTCCTCCATCTTTTCTATTTTCACTTCTACCTATTCTTTCCTTCCTTCTCTTCTGCCATCTCCTTTTCTCCTTCTTCCTATCTTTCTTGTTTACTCTCGTTCTTTTTGTTTTCTTCTCTTGTCCCTTCTTCCTTTGCCTTTCTCTATTCCCTCCCCTCTTACCGCCTCTTCCCCGCCTTCCTTTCTTCCTCTTTCTCTTCTACCTTCAGTGCAGCGTTTCTTTTTTATTCCTCCTGTTGTGTCCTCTTTTCCCGCCTCGCTTCCCCTTTCTTTGTAGCTTCTTTCCATTTTGTTCTCTTTCTTTTAAGCCGTCCTTGTAATCTTCCTCTTACATGTTTCTTTTCTGTCTCTATCTCTTCCTATCCACTCATCCTCCTCATTCTTTCTCCTTCTCCTCAGCCTCTTCCCCTCCCTTTCCTTTATTCTCTTCCCTAAACTGCGTCTCTTCTCTTCCTCATTCCCTTTTCTTCTCTTCCGGTTCCTTCTCATCCTGTTTCTCCTATTTTTACGCACTCTCCCCCCTCATCCTCATTCTCTCACCCCTTCTCCTTGTCCTCTCCTCCCTCACCCTCCTCATCTTCCTTCTCCTCTCCCCATCCCCCTTTTCTCCTTCTCCTCCTATTCCTTTGAGTTTGACTCTCCACATCCGCTTTCCTCTCAGTTTCCTCCTCCTCCTCCTCCACCTCATCCTTCGCCCCTTTCGATCCCTTCTCTCTCACTCTCCTCCTCCTCCTCCTCTCCCTTCTCCTTCTTTGTCCTCTTCTTTCTTCACATTCTCGTCCTCCTTCCCCTCATATCCCCCCCTCCATCATCTTCTTTTACTACCTCCTCCTCCTCCTCCTCCTCGTACACAAATAGCCCGCGGCCCTTTCGTGCTCTCCTGTCCCAGCACAAACAGCCTGGAGGAGAGGAGGTGGAGGAGAGGAGGAGCAGGAGGAGGTGGAAGTGGAGGAGGTGGAAGTGGAGGAGGAAAAGGAGGAGGAGAGGAGGAGGAAGGAGGAGGAGGAGGAGGAGGAGGTGGAGGAAGGAGGAGGAGGAGGAGAAGGAGCAGCAGAGCAGCAGCAACAGCAGCAGGAGGAGGAGAAGCAGGAGGATGAGGAGGAAGAGGAGAGGAGGAGGAGGAGAGGAGGAGGGAGGAGGAGGAGCAGCAGCAGCAGAGCAGCAGGAGAGAAGCAGGAGCAGAGGAGGTAGAGGAGAGGTGAGTGGAGGTGGGAGGAGGAGGGAGGAGGAGGAGGAGGAGGTGGAGGAGAAGAGGCGAGAGGAGGAAGGGAGGAGGTGGAGGTGAGGAGGAGAGAGGAGGAGAGGAGGAATAGGGGAAGGGGAGGAGGGAGGAGGAGGAGGGGAGGAGGAAGGAGGAGGAGGGGAGGAGGAGAAGAGGAGGAGGGAGAAGGGGAAGGAGGAGGAGGAGAGGAGGAGGAGGAGGAGGAGGAGGAGGAGGAGGAGACAGCCAGATGAAAGAGAAGGAGGAGAGAGGACACATCAAGCGGGGGCGCATTCACTCGCGACAAGAACTCAGGGTCGCTGTCACACACCGGGGAGAGGGCGGGGGGGGGGGGGGGGGGGGTGAAAAGAGGATAGGGAATAGGAGAGAGGGGAGGGAGGGAGAGCGCGTGTGTTCAGAGTAGGAAAGACGGCGGAGAAGATAAGAGAGAGAGAATGTTAGTGAGAGAGGAAGAGAGACAGGCAGACACCGAGATAGGCAGATATATGGGTAGATAGATAGATGTATATATTAATAGATAAGTGAGTGAGAAAGAGTGAGAGAGAGTTGAGAGAGAGAGAGAGAGAGAGAGAGAGAGAGACGAGAGAGAGAGAGAGAGAGAGAGAGAGAGAGAGAGAGAGAGAGAGAGATAGAGAGAGAGATTGATTGACAGACAGACAGACGTACAGACAAAGACGAATATTTCTCATAGAGAGTTCCTGGCTGTAAACTCATGTAAGGACACTCTTTTTTTTTTACTTCTTTCTCAATCGCCGCTTCGAAGGCGAGGAAAAAATGGATGGGAAAAAAAGAAGATACGAGGATGACAGAAAGTAGACCAAGAAAGGTAAACAGACAATAGCAACAAAAAACGGCAAGAAGGAGGAGGAGGGAAGAAGTAAAAGAACAATAGAAAAGGTATAAAGAGGTGAAGAAGCTATACATGAAAAGATGGAAGAGAAAAGAGCCGGAAAGGACGAACAAGAAGTGCCATAACTAGAAAGAAGAGTGAAGGACCGCTAAAGTAGGAATAAGAAAGAATGGAAAACAGAAAAAAGATATTCCTTTTACAAGAAGAAAAAATACCATCTAAACTTTCCCAACAATACACGAAACAAACAACTATTATATATATAATATATATATATATATATATATATATATATATATATATATATATATATATATATATATATATATATAATATATATAAAAAATGGAAAAGACAAGAGCCCAATATCCCTTTCCTCCGTTGACAGATCCACCGCATAACAAACTTTCACTCGGAATAATTAGAAAACTTAGGAAGAAACAACTAAACTCCCTTTGCAACGGCCAAGCAAGAGTGGGAATTCACAGCTCTCCCTTGAGTGCATTTCTCCAAGGGAGAGTGGGACGGAAGGGGCTGCAAATGCTCAATGTGTGTGTGTGTGTGTGTGTGTGTGTGTGCTGGTGTGTGTGTTATTGTGTGTTGTGTGTGTGTGTGGGTGTGTGTGTTGTTGTTGTGTGTGTGTTGTGTGTGTGTGGTGTGTGTGTGTTGTTGTGTGTATTGTGTGTGTGTGTGTGTGTGTGTGTTGTGTGTGTGTGTGTGTGTGTGTGTGTTGTGTGTGTGTGTGTGTGTTGTTGTTGTGTGTGTGTGTGTGTGTGTGTGTTGTGATTGTGGTGTGTGTGTGTGGTGTGTATGTGTGTGTGTGTGTAGTGTGTGTGATGTGTGTGTGTGTGTGTGTGTGTGTGTGTGTGTGTGTGTGTGTGTGTGTATGTGTTGTGTGTGTGTGTGTGTGTGTGTGTGTGTGTGTGTGTGCTGTGTGTGTGTGTGTGTGTGTGTGTGTGTGTGTGTGTGTGTGTTGTGATGTGTGAATTGTGACGCTCGTGTGGATGTGTGTGTGTGTTTGATGTGTGTGTGTGTGTGTGTGTGTGTGTGTGTGTGTGTGGTGTGTGGTGTGTGTGTGTGTGTGTGTGTGTGTGTGTGTGTGTATGTGTGTGTGTGTGTGTGTGTGTGTGTGTGTGTGTGTGTGTGTGTGTGTGTGTGTGTGTGTGTGTCTGTGTGTGTGTGTGTGTAGTATGTTGTTGTATGTGTGTGTGTGTGTGTGTGTGCTGTGTGTGTGTGTGTGCTGTGAGTGATGTGTGTGTGTGTGTAATGTGTTGTGTGTGTGTGTGTGTGTGTGTGTGTGTGTGTGTGTGTGTGTGGTGTGTGTGGTGTGTGATGTGTGTGTGTGTGTGTGACTGTTGGATTGTGTGTTGTCGTGTGTGTGTGTGTGTGTGTGTGTGTGTGTGTGTGTGTGCGTGTGTGTGTGCGTGTGTGTGTGCGTGGTGTGTGCGTGTGTGTGTGTGTGGTCCATGTGCTTTTTGGTGAGAGAGAATAAGTGTCCACATGTAATAAAGCATAGGCTTGCACCTGCATCAAAGTTTTAGGAAATAAACTACCAAACCATCAACAGAAACTGGTTAAGACCGTTATAGTACTAATATAACAAAGAAACAGTAAAAATAGAAAAAAACAACAAAGATAGTGATACCCAATAAACACAATGTCTGTAAAATATTCACAACAATAAGAGAATAACAATATTACACAAGAATAACAATTATAATTATCTACTTTTATTATTATATGTGCCGTGATTACGATAAACAAAAGTAGCATAAGTAAAATGTAGTCGGTCTAGTTTACCTCAGGGATCAGTACAGAATTAAAACGCGTTTCATCAAACCCATTCATTTTTGTGTAAACTTTATTACATAAAAGATGGTACATCATATTCCACACACCACTTTGAAAGTCATTCAAATCTCCGAGATAAAATATATTCCTGACACCACTGCCATGACCTCACAGTTATTTGGATTGAGCATGAAACAACCTTGTTGACAACACGCGAAGTTAACGTGGACAAAATAGAATACAAAGTGTAATGTAACTTTAAAAGCTCTACTGTGTCGCGGGCTTAAACATACAATGGGTTGGCGGGGCTACTTTCGGCTTAAACGGGGCTACGAGAACTACAGGAAATCATAGGTTTCAGAACGGATCTCGCTATCGTTTTGTATTTTCCCTTTTCGCTTTTCCGATGGGGATGAAGGGGAAGGGGAGATTAGTTGCAATTATTTTACGTACTTAAAGGATGATGATTATAATAGAAACTATTAAAAATGAATAATGAAAAATAAGTTTTTTGTTTTTTTAATTCTTATGTGGTCGTAAAAATTTAGAACCGCTGAAGCCACATTATATAACTTACATCATTACATTTTTTCATCATCCCTAAACGTCGTGCATAAAAGAAAATACATAGAAATAATAATGACAAAAAAATCTAATAATATACTTTCTTATGATATAAAGCGGAATTAAAATCACAAAAGTGAGAGGACAACTTCATGCCATTGTTCTAATATTTAACGTTTATTTTATTATTTATTTTCTCCACTAAACTTCAAAACTTCTACGAGTTTCATTATAAATCAACATTTTTGTAGCAAATCTATGAAACTGTTTCTCCTATATGACCTATGTTTTACGCGTAACAACTAATTTGACATTTTTAACCATCTATTAACCACCTCAGTTCGATTTCTCATTCAACAATATTTCAGTTGATTTTAGCATCAATTTTGTAGAACGATATGTATCAACTGAATGCAAATTATTTTCTTTTCCATTATATCTCTCACAGATGTACTTTAGTTTATTCATTTCTCTTTTTTTTTTACAATTATGTAACAGCTATCTGATTTTCCCTCTGATTTATGTCTTAAACAAAAATAGAAACACCAACAATGAAACTTATAACTATATTAAATACCTACACAGAAAGAGTTTTGATTTGTTTTTTAATATAACAAAGCCGGTTAGTGACGCACATCCAAAAATTTCAGCCATAGAACTGAATGTGAATGTAAATCCACGAAAAAATTTGAAATCTATTCGGGATTTTAATTGTCCACAAAGTCAGAAGAAAACAAAGTTATTTTTCTCATTGCACAATGTAGCACTCACCAGACTGTGGAGTTACTTTTATTGCACTATCGTCTCGTATTATTGTCACTTATTCTCAAATCCATTTTCCTGTTGTCACCAAACACGTGACAACAGGATGTGTTCAACTAACATACAGCAAGATAATTTTCCCTTACACTAAGATTAAAAGTTTTTTTTCGTCGTTTTCTGCACCAAAGAAATCCTTGTTTCAATCACAGGCAGAAAGATTTGCTGTAAATGATCTGTTTAGCATTTTTCCATTCACTAAATTGTCTGAAATTATTTCTTCAAGTTGCTCATTGATCTGATTCATGTACATGGCTACACGACATATATGACGTAAAAAATACAATAATCATACAAAGCACAATGTATTCTTACTGGTTTCCAAATTCCATGAGTCAGAACCAGTAGCCAAACATCAATAGAAATCAGTAAAGCATTTAAGAAATTGTCATCTAATTTGAGAAAGGCAAAAATGAAAGAAGAATAAAAGTTCACATTTATGGGATCCAATCCCAACTTAGAGGATCGAAAAAAGTGTCAAGATGTGCTTGAAGAGTTCATTCACTTCAAGTGGAAAACCTGAGGTTTACGTAGTTTATAATTACGAAATGTGCGTAATCTCAGCCTCTCATTTCTGTTCTTGAAAACCCACACAACTTTTTCTCTCTTTTTCAGGTCAGACAGAGACTGTAGGTTTCAAATTCAAACGGCTTTTAGGCTGGAAAATACGGCGAGATACATCAAGTTACGAAAACCTTTAGAAAAATCGTTCTGTCACGACCGTTTTTAGAAGTTACACATCTTTAACACCAAATCAAGATTAGATATAAACGAAGCAGATTTTACCAAGTTATTTTTTCTGATATTGCCAAGTGTTTCCAGTTTCAAAAGCGACAAAAAATAAAAACATCTGATATGAACATAAGTGACATGTATAGTGTTCCTTAAATCCCGCACGAATTCGTTTTTGCCCATACAATAAAATAAGAATCAAGCGATATGAAAAAAGCACGATTAAGAAAACAATAATCGGCGATTCCTCTCTCTTTTTAACCTTGCTTATTTTGAACTGCTCTTACAGTAGCTGACGAAAAATTATTCTGGAACATGTGTACTCGTCTCTTGTCTTTTCACTGAACGATAGAGTAAATGCAGCGTCTTTCTCTCCGCATCACCTTAAAGATCTTTGATTATCACATAAACCACACATGGAACATCTTAACTGCGCAACCCATCGCCTTCCGCGGACAGACTCGCACTCGAGGCCCTCTCACGTCGCCGGCAGCGCTCGGCCCAGGGTCTTTGGCGCTTCAGGCGTTGATGTGAGAGAGCGAGTCCTTGGAGCTCTGTCTCGGGAGCGTGGCGTAGGAGGGGAGCGTTGAGTTGCGAGGGGGGGGCTGGGGCTTCCTGGAGGAGGTCGAGGAGGAGGAGGAGGAAGCTCTTTGGAGCGTGGCGCTGCGATTGGTCCTCGGAAGGATCACCTCCTGCGGCTCCTCCGAGTAGGACGCCGGCTGCGGAGGGGGGCACGGGCCTCCGGGCGTCGAGAACTGGCACGAGGTCGCCGGACAGGACGCGCCCGGACTGGAGAACTGGCTTCCGGAAATGGAATACTGGTCGGTCGAGGAGGAGTACTGGCTCACGCTGGCGGGGTACTGGCCGCAGTACTGCGGATGGTTGGGGTAGGGGCACGAGGAGGTCGACGTGGGGGTATCCGGGCAAGGGAGGGTCGCCTGCGCACTGGCTCTGTACCCTGTACTGGTCTGGGTACGTCCTCTCGCCGGGGTACTGCGTCACATCGGCTGGGTACTGGCCGTTCACCATGTCGGGGTACTGGCCGTTGGACACGTCGCTGTAGCAGCGGGCGCCCGCACACGCGCCCGTCTCCAGCACGTCGGCGTGGGTGGACACGGGCGGCGTGGGCGGCGTGGTGGCGAGCAGGGGCGGCGGCGGGATGAACTGGCTCGTGGGCTGCGAGAGGAGCGAGTGCATGGAGTTGCTCGTGTGGAACGTGACCTCGGTGTTCCTGTCGCCGATGTCGGGCGGCGTCGGGAACGTGTGCAGCTCGGTGCACTGCAGGTCGACGCTGCAGGCCGACTTGCCGTCCTTGGAGGGCGACGCCAGCGCCTCGTGCGTGGACACGGAACGCACGCCGCTGTCCACCGTGCACAGCGGCTGCGCGGAGGCGCTGTCGTACTTCATCTTGGGCCCGAGGCTGTTGCGGTCGCGGCGGTAGATGAGGGCGGCGAACAGGATGGCGTTGAGCACCAGCAGCGACAGCCCGATGGCCACCGTCAGCGTCAGGGCCGTCGTGTAGTCGAGGAACTGGCCGGCGGACGGCCTCGAGGAGCCGTTGACGGGGCTGCCCTGCGCGGCGCTCACGTTCGGAGGGAGGTACTCGTCGCTGGGCGTCGGCAGCGCCGTCGCCGCCGTCGTTGCAGGAGTCTTCGTCGTGTGCAGGAACCTGAGGAGGAAAGAGACGATGCTTAGGGAAGTTTCTTACGAGAAATGAATGCGTTTCTCTCTCTGTCTATATATGCAATACCCCCCCCCCCCCCCATGTGCCATCCGCACGTCCATTATTCCGCTTCCGCGTCCAGAGTTCAGCCGCCGGCCCGTCCCTATAAGAGACGCGTCCCTCCCTTCCTCCCCTCTTACCTGAAGGGGTCGAGCGGCCTGACGGGACCTATGAAGTGCTTGGGGTCCTCGGAGGCGTGCCAGGCCTCGGAGTCCGTTTCAGGATACTGCGCGCCGGCCTCCTCCAGCTCAGGGATGAGCCAGTTCCAGAGGGCCACCTTGTGCGCTCGGTAGTGGTCCTTCTGGCGAGGTCGGAAGCCTGCGGGCGAGAGGGAGGTCGCTTGAGGGCCTCGGCCGGGATGCTGAGAGAGTTGCATGGAGTGTAGAGGCAAAGGGAGATGCATCGATGAACAGATAAGAGAAATTTACATAGAGATGTGAGGAAATGAAAAGAGACGGACAGACAGACAGTCAGTCAGGCGGGTAAAGAGAAGGAAGGAAGAGAAAAAGAAAGGGAAAGAACAAAGTCAAGGCCAAAGAAAACGTCTCTTGACAACGCAACACAATGTACGTCAAGCCGAATTTCCTTACTTATCTCGAGGTATTTTTCGTACACGGAGTCGTAGGTTTCCCAAGTCATGTTTCTCTGCCTCCCACGGTCCTTGAGGCTTAAGTAAAGTTTAACGTCTTCGGGCAAGTTGGGATCCCTGGAAACAAGGAAAGAGTGAAGGCTTAGCTCGTCGATAAAAGAGTGAGCTCGGTTAATCGTCGTGAACTATGAAAACTGTTTAGACTCCCGTAACTATTGCCATGATCTCCATTCCTGTCATTACTACCCCCCCCCCCCCTCATCACTCGTTACGCCCCCCGCCTCTTCCCTTAAAACACCAAAGGACAACCCAAGCAACTCACCCGGTCTTGGCGAAGTTAGTCCAATACCTCATGATGATTTCCGACACAAGGGCGTCCTGCCTCGTATAATTCCCTCTCCAAGGACCAGGTTCATCCATGAAAGGCGCACCGAACACGAGTGGGACCTCCGACCCGAACACGCTGCCCATTCTCTGCGGAAGAGGAGAGAGACTGACGGGCACTGAATGAGGAATGGTGGCGAGCTATGGCAGGACGTGCGTTTGGGGATGAACGGAAGTCTTGTCTTTGGGGGAGGGGGGGAGACCTGCGGACGCTGAATGTTTAATGTGGCGAGCATTGTGGGGGGCGCGGGAGGCAGGAATACTGAGTGTCCATTGGCGGTGGGCGACTGTGGGTGTGCTCGGTGGCGAATAATTAGCGGTGGCGATTAATGAGGCATTTATGAAGAATGGGGATCATCTAAATAAAGAATGGGAGGATTTAATGTTGAATGTACACTGGGTGATATTCATTGCTCATTTCACACAGGTGAATAATGATGGATATGTTTTGGGTGACATATATTCAATAATTATGAATACTTCTTAAATATTTTAGATCAAAAGTATTAAATAGTGACAACAGCACTATCCATACATTAAACGACGAAAGCTGATGGCAGAATTTCAGATCACCAAAGAAACGTCACAACATAAAACAAATACTATAACAAACAAAACACACGAAAAGGAAACCTCACCAGCATGTCCTTGTCGTGATGCGCAAAGACATACATGTAGGCGTCCGCTCTGCCGCTGATGGTTTCCCCGAAGCGAGCCAAGGGCGCGAGGAAACCCCCGTCGCTCAGGGCTTCGGCAGTTAGGTCTCGTACCTGAGAGAGAGAGAGAGATCGATAGATAAGGGGATGCAGTGCACAGTATGATGCAGGGTATCGCAGTATATATATATATATATATATATAATATATATATATATATATATATATATATATATATATATA
>NW_020870645.1:875338-877838 GCF_003789085.1 Penaeus vannamei | reverse complement strand
ACACAGTTTTCAGCACCTAAATCACACTGAAGACAAGTTGCATAAGTTGCACATTTCTCTTTCTCTCTCTCACACACACTCCCTCCTTCCTCCCTCTCTCACTCTCTTTACTCACGCACACCCAGAAGCACTCTCTCTCTTTCCCATTTTCTCTCCCTCCTTCCCCCTTTCTGCTTTTCTTTAATGTTAATCTGACCTGAACTTAATAAACCTTATTACTAATACGAGACACTGAAGCCTGTGAGGAGCCTGCCAGACTCGAGAGGGCAACAAAGCATCAAAGCAAAACGCGATTAGGAATAAGTTAGCGAGGGGCTGGTCCTTTTCCACGATGAGGAGGTGGTGGCAGCCTTTCTGTGCGCAGCTCTTTAACCGCGTGAAGGATCTTTCAAGCGGCCTTTTTCTTCCAGTCTGTTTGACCTTTTCACTCAGTGCCTGACCTTTCAGTAGTTTAAGCGACCTTACATTCTACGGCGATTCAATGTTGAGATGGATTTCTCTCTTCCCATCCCTTGGTAACATTATTTTCCTGAGTCTTACAGAGTGAGTTATCTGTATGACGGTCTCGTTTTCCTTTTGGGAATATACATTTTCTCGTACGTTACGTATGATCACCATCGCCATTACAAAAATTGAAACCGATTACATTACGTATCCTAATATAATGCACTTATAGAGTTTTGATTAACACCATGACATTATCACTGGTATCAAAATAACATGATAATTACGATTAAATCCTGATAATACCGCAATGTATGTCTAAAAAAAAAGTTTTCTTTTTAATCAGGTCTGAAGCAGAAATACTTTCCATCCCATCGAGTCTCCTTCTCCCCTCATTCTCCTCCAGCTGCGCCTCTCCTCTACATCTTTTGCTGCCCCCTCCCCCCCCCTACCTCTCCAGCTCGCTCTCCCCTCAACCTTCCCTTACCAAGCCCCACCTCCCTCTCCCTCCTAACTAGAGCCACTCCCACTTCTATCCACCTAGCCCCTTTTCCTTCCCGCTCCCTTCCTCCCTCACTCCCCCTCTTTTACTTCCTTCCCCTTTCATCCCTCTCCCCCCATCCCTTCCTCTCCTCCCCTTCCCTCTCCATCCCTCTTCCTCCCTTCCCTTCCCTCTCTTTCCTCCCCTCCCTCCTCCCCTCCCAAACCCTCTCTCCCTTCCCTTCCCTCCCCAACCCTCTCTTCCCTTCCCTTCCCTCCCTCCTCCCTCCCTCCCTCCCCCTCCCCCGACACCCTGCCCTTGAGAACAGATCGGGCCGGCGCTCCATAAAGCAAATGGAGATCCGCCAAAATCTCTGGTTTCGCGGGTCCATCAATAGATTTCCTTTTATGAGAGGCTCGTAATCCCGCCGCAAATCCTGGCGTAAAACAGATCCCGAGGGCGGCATTGTCCCAACAATAAAATGATAGACTAATACCCTCGCCGCCGAACAAATCTTGCGCAGCTGTTTGGCGATTTGTACGTGTTCGTGCTTCGCGTCCGGACAGGCGTCAGCTGCAACAACGACTACAACAAAGGGAAGAGAGAGCTCACGATATTCAATCTTAATTCTCTCTCTCGTTTCCGGTTTTTTCTGTCTCTGAACTTTTCTGCATGGTTGTGTCTTTGTCTTTGTCTCTCTTGTCTGTCTCTCTCTTCTCTCTCTCTCTCTCCTCTCTCTCTCTCTCTCTCTCTCTCTCTCTCTCTCTCTCTCTCTCTCTCTCTCTCTCTTCTCTCTCTCTTTACCTATCTATAAATCAATATATTAATAAACAAACAAACAACACACACACACACACACACCACACACACACACACATAAACACACAGTATATATATATTATATATATATATATATATATATATATATATATATATATATATATATATAGTATATATGGTGTGTGTGTGTGTGGTGTGGTGTGTGTGTGTGTGTGTGTGTGTGGTTGTGTGTGTGTGTGTGTGTTTGTGTGTGTGTGTATGTGTGTGGTGTGCATATATGTGTATGTATGTATGTATGTATGTATGGTATTATGTATGTAATAAAAAAAAAAAAAAAAAAAAAAAAAAATAAAATATAATATATATATTATAATATATAGTTTATATATATATATATATATATATATTATATATATATATATATATTATATATATATATATATATATATATATATATATATATATATATATATATATATATATATATATATATATATATATATAATGTATAATATATACTTGTATATATATGTTTATATATAATTATAAGCATAAGCTGTTTTCACTCTCCCGTTTTGCTTGCTGGTGCGTCTGCTCTCCTTCCTTCCTCCTCCTCCTCCTCCTCCTCCTCCTCCTCCTCCTCCTCTCTCCTCCTCTCCTCCTCCTCCCTCCCCTCCTCTCCTCCTCCTCCTCCTCCTCCTCCTCCTCCTCCTCCTTCCTCCTCCCTCCGTGGCTGACATCCGGCGCGGAATGTCGCCGAGGACGTCGCCGGAGCAGCAGAGATCACTCAAATCC
>NW_020870645.1:857838-865338 GCF_003789085.1 Penaeus vannamei | reverse complement strand
GCTTTGATTAATAATTGCACCATTTAGTATCAGCTGGCACTAATAACCCTATTTCCCCCCATTTCCGTTGGGCAATTAAATGTCTAAGGAATTTTCGTTTATATGTTTAACTATTACAAGTTAATTCAGTTTCCTACATTTTCCTACTGTAAGCAAAATAGCCATTGTAAATCATGCACATGTCTCTGCCATGAGGAATGTGCGCTACAAATCATGCTGTTTGTTGGATCATTTCTTGCAGTCGTGACATTTTCTTGAAATTCATAATACCTTGGAAACACGTTTTTGTGTGGCTTTGTTTGGCTCTTGATTGATATCCTGCCACCTAAGGACCCCCCCCCCCCCTCCCCCCGCCACTTACCGTCGTGGGGACTGTAGATGTTGAGGTACAGGCAGTCCTCACTCTGGTTCTCCAGGAGCGGCTTGATGGCTGCCAGGTGGGCGGCCCTCAGGGGCGGCACGAGGCTGGGGTCAGGGTCCAGGGGAGGCTGGGGGCACACGGGCGGCGTCTCCAGGCATTTGCGCACGTCCTCCCACGGCAGCGGGCTGCTGGTGGGCGTGAAGCGGCCCTCCCCGCTGGGCGGCGACGCGTACGGGATGCCCAGGAAGACCTCGACGGGCGGCAGCGAGTGGCTGGCGTGCTGCTGGATGAAGCCCTGGACGCGGCCGTACTTGGTGTTGACCACGCGGCTCAGGGCTCGGTCGGGGCGCGCGCCCACCAGCAGGGCGCTCTGCACCGCCAGCCACGCGGCCCAGAACGTTCTCATGGTCGTAGTCACCCGCGCGCGGTCCGCGACGGCCGCGGGGAAGGAGCGCCGCTGGGCGGGCCGGGGGGCGGGGCAGCAAGCGAGTCGTGGGTCTGCCATCGTCTCCGGGATCTTCATCTTGGCCGCCGCCCTTCCTCGCGCAGCCCCACCTCAGGAGGCGCCCTCCGGAGCTCTCCCGCCCGCTCGCTCCCTCTCGCTCGCTCCACTCGCTCCCTCTCTTCCCCTCCCTCCTTCCCTCCCTCCCGCCCGCGCGCGCGCGCGCTCACTCGCTCGCTCGCTCCGTCAGCTTGAAGATCAGCTCGCGGATGCCCAGGATGATGCGCTTGCCCAGGGTGCTGCTGGTGAGCTTGGCCTCGGCGGCGGGCAGCAGGGGCGCCAGGGACTCGTCGGGGACACGCATGTTCAGCGGCGGGGAGTCCTCTCGCTCGTCATCGCCCTTCTTCTGCCTCCTCCGGCGCCCTCCGTCTGGAAACAGGGAAGAGAGAGACGATATGATAATGCTATAACATAAGCGGCTCCATGACGGTTTAGAGCAGCGTGCGTGATATATGTCTGGCTCGTGCGCTCGGGAGGCTGAGTGTGTTTGCGTGTGATTGCGAATTATAACCGAGTATTTATTGTAGTTTGTGTGCGTCTGTTTCAGTGTGTTTGCTGCTGTCGAGGCGAACGGATGCGCGCCTGTTTGCCGCGAGATTTATGAAGGAGCAAATGGGAGTTCTCAGGATATCTCATTTCCCTTCCTCACGAAGGATACACACTCAAGTAGATAGAGAGATAGATACAGAGATAATCAATATAAAATATATATATATATATATATATATATATATATATATATATATATATATATTATATATATATATATATATATATATATATATATATATATATATATATATATATATATATATATATATATATATATATATATATATATATATATATATATATACACACAAACACACACACGCACACACACAACACACACACATATATACACACATATCTATATATACATACATATGCATATACATACACATGTAAGTGTGAATGCATATCTATTCTTAAACGTTCGCGTCACCAACCTAACAATTCACGTACGTTTGCCGACTTGTCCCCCAATTTGTCACCCCCCCCCCCCCCCCCTTCCCGCGATCTATCCCCGTCCGCCTATCTATCGAAGTCCGATCTATCAGAGGCTCCTTCCGCCCCGCTCATCATCGCCTCGAAGACGCCGCACTGGAACGCGGGCGCGCGGGCCGCGCGCGGGCGGGAGCCGATTTCGATACAGATTGTCTGTTGAACCGTGATCGACCTTCCTCCCCCCCCCCCTCCCCTCTCCCTTGGCCTATCCCCTCGCCCCTCCCTCTCTTTCTCCCCTCCCTGTCCCCCTGTCTGGACTTCCAGTTCTCTCCTCTTCCCCGCTCTCCTTCTCGGACCCTCCTCTCCCCTCACTTCCTCCTCTCTCCTCTCTTCCTCCTCTCCCCTCACTTCCTTCTCTTCATTCTCGTGCTCCTCTCCCTTCTTTTCCCTCTTATTTCTCCTCTCTTCCTTCTCTCCCCTGTCTTCCCCCTCCTTTGCCAGACTCTCCTCCTCCCCCTCCCCTCCCTCTCCCGCCCTATTCCCATAATGTCCCTGCTGGTGTCCTCTCTCCATCCTCCCTTCTCCCTTCCCTAGTTTTTTGACCTTCTTTCTCCCTTTTTCTTTCCTTATTACTTCTTTCCTCTTCCCCCTCCCTCCTTCTTCCTCTTCTTCTTCCCTTTTCTTCCTCTCTTTCGTGTACTTCCCTTCTCCACTCCCCGCCATACCCGCCCCTTCTCCCCCCCCCTCTTTGAATCCCCGCTCCATTATTCCTCACGTATGTTCCACCATCCCTCCCCTCTCCTCCCTTCCTCCCTCTCCCCCTCTCCTCCTCTCCTACAACACCTCCCATCCTCTCTCTCCCCCCCATCCACAGCTTCTACCCCTCCTCCTTTCCCTTCCACCCTCTCCTTCCCATCTCCTCTTCATCCTCATACCTTCCCTCTCCCAAGCCCCCGCCTACAGCACCTCTCTCCTCTTCCCCCTTCTATTCTTCTTCCCCACTCTCCTCTCTTCCTAAACCCCACCTACCGCTCTTCCTTCTTTCGTCCCTCCCATCTCATACCCCTCCCCCTCCCTCCCAAACCACCTACCATGCTTGCCACCCCTCCTCCCCTTCCACCTACTTCCCCACCCTCTCTCCTCTCTCCCCCCTCCTCCTCCCCTCTCCCTCCTCATAACCCTCCCCTTCTCCCCCTGTTGCCATACCCGCTCCCCCCTTGTCTCCCTGTTGACATACCCCTACCCCCTACCCCCCCAGATGCCATCGCGAGTGGCACCCCCGCTTATCTCACGTGCCCAGATGCTCCGGCTCTCACACTTCCGCTGGTTTGCCGACGCGTGCTGGCGATAACGGAAATACATTTGCAGGCTTAGTCTTCTTAGTGACGTTGAGTGCGTTTCTACTTAGTGGGTTTATTACTTTTTTATTATTCTTATTCTTCTTCCTATGATTTTCTGGGTTTTCTAATTCTAATATCTAGCTTCATTTCAGTGTATTACCATCATTCCATCGTTATTTCACCATCTTTATTATTATTATCAAATTCAGTTTTTCTTTCCTTGATCAGTATTCTTTCTATTCCAATCGGCAATGATAAAAGATATATGTTATCCCTTTCTCAATTACACATTTATCAAATTCTAAATATTATACACCGTGTAAATAGCCTCAAATGTCCAGTCTCAATGTTTTCTGAAGAGAAAAGAAAATGATTACTAGTTTGTTATCTAATGATAACAAAGCTAATGATCCGATAACCACAAAAAGGCGCAAAAGATAGTAAAAGGCACAAAAGAAAATAATGAAATGGCTGCAAACATCTTCATCCCTAAAACTTTCCCAACACCAAGCCCTGGATTCGGACCTTACCAAACCATTCTCATTCTATTTTGTTTTGTTCTCTCTCTCTCTCTCTTCTCTCTCTCTCTCTCTCTCTCTCTCTCTCTCTCTCTCTCTCTCTCTCTCTCTCTCTCTCTCTCTCTCTCTCTCACACACACACACACACACACACACACACACACACAACACACACACACACACACACACACACACACACACACACACACACACACACACACAATATATACATATATATATATATATATATATATATATATATATATATATATATATATATATATAATATATATATATATATACATTAACAATAAAAGCATCCCCAGACACCTTCACCCTCAGACCCTCGCCGCCGCCCAGCCCAATATCCCCCAGCATCCCTCTCCTCCCAGATCCCGCAAAGCCCAACCACCTCGTCCCTTTTCAGAGGACACCAAACCAGCTCTTATTGCCGATGTCATTCACGGCAGATCGCTTCATGAACTCTGCCCATGGTATTTAGGTCAGACGTCGTCCGGGATCCCTGTTATTAAAAGGAGTTAAGCCGCGGGTAAATATGACGAAGCCGGTGTTAGAGGGTTAGCGTTCGGCCGCGGGAATCGAGGGGGATTCGACAGAAATTGGTGGCTGGAGTTTATTTTTTTAATTTGTTTATTTGGGATTGTTGTAGGGCTATTGATTGTGTTGTTATCAAAATCGTTATTGTCATGTTGATATTTTTAAAACTTATTTTTATATTATCATGATCATCAATTTTCATTTTTTTAAACTATATCTGTTATCGGTTATCACTATCATGATAATTGTTATCATTATCATATTTACTATCATTGTCATCACTAATGACTATTGTTATATAATGCTACAAATATACCATTATTGCATTCACTATTTACATGATAATGATAATATTTTCCGGTGTTCTCCGCTGGTAATCCTTTCAGCTGATGCAACAATTTCTTCATTTTCCACTTCTCTTTCCCAAAGATTCTTACCTCTTCGTTTTCTCTCTTCTTTATTCGTTTTCTTTTCCCCTCTTCCATGCTTCGATCTAATCCGGCTTATTTTCGCGTCTTTCTTGAATATATTTTCTTTTTTTCTGTCTCCATTATGTTCCATTTATTGGTTGTTTCCCTGTTCCCCCTTTCCATTTACCTTTCTTCATGTTTTGCTTTACTATTCTTGTTTTTTCTTACTTTTCTTTATTTTCTCTTTCTCCTTCTACACTCTTCTGGTCTATTTTTATTATTCATTTCCTTTTTGCTTCCCCCCTTTCTCTTCTCCCCTCGGACCATCTCCTTCCTTCCGCATATCTGTTCTTCCGTGTCTCTTTCTCTAGCCATTCGTTCCCTATTCCGAATTCTCTCCGCGTCTCTAATTCCTTTTTAGGAGACAATTAATGGATTTCAAGGCATTCGTTGTGGGTATTAGTGGAAAACTAATTTAATATAGAAATAGATTTCACTCGCGCGTCTTCTTATCTCTCGTCCTTCTCTGTTCTTTACACTTCATTTCTTCTTTCTTCCTCGCAATTTCACTTCGGGAAAAGGTGTGTATTTATTCGTATGTGTAAGTGTGTGTGTGTGTGTGTGTGTGTCTGTGTATGCATGTATGAGACAGAGAGAGAGAGAGAGAGAGAGAGAGAGAGAGAGAGAGAGAGAGAGAGAGAGAGAGAGAGAGAGAGAGAGAGAGAGAGAGAGAGAGAGAGAGAGAGAGAGAGAGAGAGAGAGAGAGAGAGAGAGAGAGACAGACAGACAGACAGACAGACAGACAGCCAACAGATAGATAGAGAGAGAATGAGAGAGAGAGAGAGAGACAGCCAAACAGATAGGGAGAAAGAGAGTAAGATCAGATAAATAATAACAATAAATTCACCTAACATTTCTCACTCATTACCATTTCCCTCATTTTTCGCCCTATCCTGTGTTCTTTCCCCTTCTCTTCTTCCCCTTTTCTCTTCATCTCTCAGGAACAGGAAGGAAGGGATACACGCGGTCAGTCAGCCTCTAGACACGAAGGAGGGATCAGGAAATGCGCCGAGGAAAGGGAAGAGCAATAATGGACAAGAGGTTGAAGGAAGTGGGAAGAGAGCTGAGGGAAAGGGAGAGATAAAGAGAGGGGGAGGGAGAGAGAAGAGGGAGGGAGGGAGGGAGGGAGGGAGGGAGGGAGGGAAGGGAGGGAGGGAGGGAGGAAAGGGAGGGAGGGAGGGAGGGAGGAGGGGGGAGGGAGGGAGGGAGGGAGGGAGGGAGGGAAGGAGAGAGGGAAGAGAGAAAGAGAGGAGGAGGGAGGGAGGGAGAGACGGAGGGTGAGGGGAAGGAGCGAGGATAGATAGATAGATAGATAGAGAGAGAGAGAGAGAGAGAGAGAGAGAGAGAGAGAGAGAGAGAGAGAGAGAGAGAGAGAGAGAGAGAGAGAGAGAGAGAGAAGAGAGAGAGAGAGAGAGAGAGAGAGAGAGAGAGAGGCGGAAGAAGGGACATGTGGAGAAGAAGAGAACAAGTAGAGAAGAGGTAGATCAAGGGAGAGAATAAGATGGTGGTGCTTAAGGCGGAGGAGTAGGAGTCGGAAGAGGGGAAGGAGGAGTAAGGAAAATAAAGGAGGAAGGGCAAAAGCAGGAAGAAAAGGAGGAGGAAGAGATATGGGAAGACGAAAAGAAGGAAGAGCAAAAGAAGAAGGAATAGAAATAGAAGGAATGAAGCACACAGAAAGCAGAAATTGAAAACACGAAAACAAGACAGACAACCGAAGGGGGAGAGAAAGAAAGAAAGAAAGAAGAAAAAAAAACTCCAAGCAAAAAAGTACTGAACTGAAGAGCATGGCTCCGAAGGCCGGTTCGGAGGCACTGCAGAAGGGCCAAAGGTGAAGTCAGAGACAAAGTTCAGAAAAAGAGAGTAAAAAAGTAGATGAATTCACAGGAAGCAAACACTCGAATAATTTGACATTTTCTCTCTCTTTATATTTTCATGTATCTATCTAGTTATATGTCTCTCAACATCGCTACCGTCTACCCCCCCTCTCTCTCTTCTCTCTCTCTCTCTCTCTCTCTCTCCTCTCTCCTCTCTCTCTCTCTCTCTCTCTCTCTCTCTCTCTCTCTCTCTCTCTCTCTCTCTCTCTCTCTCTCTCTCTCTCTCCATAGTTATCTATCTCTCTCTATATATATGTGGGTATATGTGTATGTATATATTTATATATGTATATATTCACACATGTATGTATATATTCACACATACATGTATACATGTACGTATGTATGGATTTATGTATATATTTATGCATTCACTTATTCCTCTGCATAAGAGAAAAATAATATACTTGTAGATAAAAGTGGACAACATAGTTTCAGAGAGCACAAGGCCCGAAAAAAAATCTAGATAAAGCTGCAGAAAATCTTCGTCTGTATATATACAGCATACATCTGTAAGCTCTTATAAGGAGGACATAATTCTATCATCTTTAATGTGTCTACAGACGTTAAGACACATTATTGGATCTCGAGACAGAGAGAATACGAGGGAAAAAGGAAAAGAAATATTATACAATATACTATCTGACAACCATTTGTGATATACGCGACATGTTTCAAGATCAGATGCGACATCAGAGGGCTGGTGGAGCGCAGAAGGAGGGTTGGATTCTGTTATATAGCATCTGCGGGTAACATCCTTCCTTACGATTATGTCATTTATTTTTACTGGAGCTCTGGCGTATTCATATCCACAGACGGAGAGAGAGAGAGAGAGAGAGAGAGAGAGAGAGAGAGAAGAGAGAGAGAGAGAGAGAGAGAGAGAGAGAGAA
>NW_020870645.1:826694-831694 GCF_003789085.1 Penaeus vannamei | reverse complement strand
TAGGAATTTCCTCAGATCCCTCTACTTAATATAATTACTGGTAGCTAGAATATGCTAATTAGTTATTATATTTACTACTATCATTACTCGCTCTTGTTGACATTATCATCATAATCATCATCATATTCATCATTAATATTACTAATATTTACTTTATGTGTTATGCATTAGTGATTGTAATTAGCTATTTATTCTGAGACAATTTGTATGCGCACAACTTCATAATATTTTCCTGAAACCATGGCAAGAATTTCAAATTATGCAGGTGACATGTTTTGTTAGAGAATATGTATTTTTTTTTCTCTCTCTCTGTCTCTCTCTGTCTCTTTTCTTAATTTCTGTTTTTTCTCTCTGTCTCTCTCTGCTCTGTCTTTTTTTTTTCAATTTTCGGTCTCTTTCTCTCTCTGTCTTTCTCTGTCTCTCTGTCTCTCTCTCCTCTCTCTCTCTCTCTCTCTCTCTCTCTCTCTCTCTCTCTCTCTCTCTCTCTCTCTCTCTCTCTCTCTCTCTCTCTCTCTCTCTCTCTCTCTCACTTTTCCATTTACTATTATTATTATCATTATAATTCATTTTTTATCTTATATTATTGTCATTATTATCATCATCATTTATTATTATTATTATCATTATTATTACTATCATTCTTTCATATTATGCTTATTATTATATAATACATTATTACTACGATTATCATTATTATCATTTAATATCATTATCATTAATTATCATATATTATTTTCATTATTATTTTTTTACTATTGTTATCATTATTATCATTATATTATTATCATTATCCATATATTATCATTCACTATTATTATTATTATTATTACCCTTTCAAATTATTCATTATTACTGTTATCATTATCACAATCATTCTTTATCAAATTATCACTCATTATCTATAATGTAGTATCATTATCATTATCAACATTATTAATTTAGTAATATCATCATTATCATTATTTTCATCGTTATCGTTATCACAATTATCCTTAGCACTAGTCACATAATTGATTGACAAGTATAATAAAGGTGATGGAATGGCAAGAGAGATAATTGTGATAACAAGAATAATGATAACAATAATAAATAAATGTGAATTAATGATGATAACAAGAATTTTGATAACAATATGGCGATCTGTGGCACTGAGAATAATGATAATGGTGATTATAAAAAGAATACTTATAACAGAGGTAATTATGGTATTAAAAGTAATGATAATGGTGATTAGAATACTTATAAGAGAGGTAATTATGGTATTAAAAGTAATGATATGGTGATATTAATAAGAAATACTTATAACAGAGGTAGATATGGTATTAAAAAGTAATGATGATGGTGATTTTAACAAGAATACTTTTAACAGAGATAATTATGGAATTAAAAGTAAAGACAATGGTGATATTATTAATAAGAATACTTATAACAGATATAATCATGGTATCAAAAGTAATAATAATGGTGATATTAACAAGAATACTTATAACAGAGATAATTATGGCATAAAAAGTAATGACGATGACGATTTCAACAAGAATCCTTATAACAAAGATGATCATGGTATTAAAGGTTAGGATAATGATGATATTAATGAGAATGATTATAACAAAGATAATTATGGTTTTAAAAGTAATGAGGACGGTGATATTAACAAGAATATTTATACCAGATATAATTATGGTATTAAAAGTAAAGATAATGGTGATATGAACAAAAATACTTATAACAGAGATAATCATGATATTAAAAGTAATGACAAAGGTGATATTAACAAGAATAACTCTAGCAACAGAGATAACCATGGTCTTAAAGATGTTGATAATGGCCATGGTAATAATGATGATAATGGTATTGCTACACCAGTGATAATAACAATAATCTTAAAAATAAGAACAAGGCCAATAACATCATTGAACGAAAACGGAAATAAAAACGAGAACAACAAAGATAAATCATGATAACCGAGAGAGAGAAGAACACGTAATAACACAATGAACACACACAAACCATAACAATAAACAAGTGGATTACCATATTAACTAGATGTAAATAAAAATAAAAAAAGATCTTCCAAGACAAAGGTCGCTTTTAAGAGGCTTCCAAAGTTCATACAACAATTCCACTTAGGGAACTTAACCCCTTAAGTTGGCTCAGGTGATCAGATAGCCCTGATCCGCATGTTTAAACAATACATGAATTAATTAATTTTATCCGACTTGGGGAGACAGGGAGACAATGCGTTTTCTATGCTCCGTTTTTTTTTTTCTTTTTTTTTTGGCAAGGGTAACTATTATTTCTCGGGCGATTAAGTGACTTCCTGGTTTCGGATAGAGGGACACTTGTTTGGCTGAGGTTGCTCGAATCTCTCTCTCTCTCCTCTCTCCTCTCTCCGTCTCTCTTCTCTCTCTCTCCTCTCCTCTCTCTCTCCTCTCCTTCTCTCTCTCTTTCTCTCTCTCTCTCTCTCTCTCTCTCTCTCCATCTAATCTCTGTGTGTTTATATGTCTATTTTCTCTGTCTGTATCTATTTTCTGATGTTTATCTGTCCGTCTTTCTGTTTTCTATGCTTTTTCTTTATTTTTTTCGTGTTTTTCTTTCTCTCTAATTATCTGTCTTTCTACGCGTGTGTTTCTTTGCGTTCTTATCAGTCTTTCATTATTCCTTTTCCTCGTTAATCTCCTATTCTTCACTTTTTTACCATTTCGTAATATCATGAATTTAACTCATGTCTTTACCTTTTCTCTGTCTTTATCAGTATTCCGTCGGGAGTTCATGACATCACAAATTAAGGAATTTCCATGAATACTGATGACTCTTTTCTCTCTCTCATCCATCCTCTATATATATATTCTGTCTGAATGTCTGTCTTTGTCTGTTTGTCTGGCTGTCTGTCTATCTTTCTCTCTCTATCTCTATAAGCTTTATCTCTCTCTCTCTCTCTCTCTCTCTCTCTCTCTCTCTCTCTCTCTCTCGTCTCTCTCTCTCTTCTCTCGTCGCTCCTCTTTCTCCCTTCTCTCTCTCTCTCTCTCTATCTATCTATCTATCTATCTCCTCCCTTTTCTTGTTGATATAATTCCTTAAATTAATTCTAGTTGGAGAATTACAGGGTACAGAAAGATAGACTAAAAACAGAATATAGATAAATATTAAACTTGAAGGTAAGAAATGGAGTGTGACAGGAGGAAATAAAGAGAGAGAGAGAGAGAGAGAGAGGAGAGAGAGAGAGACAGAGAGAAGAGAGAGAGAAGGGGGGAGAGAGAGAGAGAGAGAGAAACAAAACAGAAAAGCGAAAAAAAACGAATGAAAAAGACAACGAAAGACACGATGACACGAAGACAAACGACAAAAACAGACAGAGAGTTTGTCGCCCTCCCTCCCTCTCCCCCCCCCTTCCCCCTATTCCTCCTCACTACCCCCAAAGTCTCCTTCCATCACCCTCCCCTCGCCCACCCCTTTCCATAACCCTACTCTCTTCTCTCCTCATCCACCCACCCCACCACCTCCATCCACCTTCCTACCACCCTTCGCCCCCTCCCCCCAACCCCCCTTCACCCACCCACCCCCTCCTCCCACCTCCTCTTCCACCCCCAGTCCCCCTCAATCAACCCCTCCCACCACCCTTCCAACCCCTTCACCTTCATCCCACCTACCCACCCACCCCTCCATCCACCCACCCCACCCTTCCCTCACCCGCGCGCTCCACCACCCTCCCTCCTTCCACCACCCCTCCTCACCCCCTCCATACCCCCCTCCCCACCACCCCCACCCACCCATCTTTCACCCCCATTTAGCAAGGGACTCCAGGCAGTCCATAATCTCGATTGAGTTATTGATCTGTATTTATCGTGGGAGAAGTAATAACTTACGAACCTCGGAAGAAAAATCGCAGGTGTTCTGTCTGCAGGAGAGAGAGGGAGCCTGAGGTCGCGTGGGGGGAATCTTAAGTAAGGGAGAGAGAGAGGGGTGCACACCGCAATATACACACAAACAAACACACGCCACGCACACATAACAACATAGCAGAAACAAACAAATAAACACGGACACACACAAAAAGAATAAACACAACACACACGGCACACACAAACAAACACAGCACGCACATACGCAGAAACAAACAAACAAACAAACGAGCACGCACACACATACACAGAACAAACAATAAACACGGACACTCAACACAGAAACAAACAAAATAAACACGGGACACTTACAAAACAAAGAAATAAATAAACACACACACACACACGGTCCACACGCACAACAAAACACCAGCACATACCAACAAATACACGCACGAGCAAAACACTATGACACGCACACACACACAAATAACAAATAAAACACGGACACACACACAAACACGAAACACCACACACACATATCGCAGGCACACTGGGGCTTTATGTGTGTGTGTGTGTGTGTGTGTGTGTGTGGAGGGGGAAAAGGGGAGAAGAGGGAATGTATGTGTGTGAATACATGGCTGTTTTTATCTCGTGTGATTTTAAAACACACCCACCCACGCACATGCACACACCCAAACACGCACACATACATACCAAACACACAGACAACACACAAACATACATAACCTCTCTTCCCCGCCACACACCACCACTCTACAACACAAACACCCCTCCCCACCCAACCCCCACCCAAAACACACACACACACAAACACCCATCCACCCAACCACCCACCCATCCAACACCAAACACACACACACAAACGCAACTAATATTTTATACGTACACTCGCATTCCTGTGCGTCCCTGTAGGTATACATAACGACACACCCACACAGTACACCCATGTTTACAGGAGGGTACACAGCGCTGTGTGTGTGACTCCAGACAGGTGGCCTAAGTTGTTCCTTAATGATATTTAATTGTTTCAATGAATACTTGAAATTCATGCTCGTTCTTCGGGGGGAGGGGAGGAAAGGGGAGGAGGGAGGGAGGAAGGGGAGGGGGAGGGGGAGGGTGGGGGGAAGGGGGAGG
>NW_020870645.1:816694-819194 GCF_003789085.1 Penaeus vannamei | reverse complement strand
AGGAGAGAGAGAGAGAGAGAGAGAGAGAGAGAGAGAGAGAGAGAGAGAGGAGAGAGAGGAGAGAGAGATAAAGAGAGAAGATGGATAGATATAGATGTAGATATAGATACACACAAAATTAACAGTTAAAACACAACGCCATTTTTCTAGGATTTTTATAGAATATAGAAATACTCGAGTAAGTAAAGGGTTGATTAGTTTCTCTCTCCTTCAACTAACACATCTCTCCCTGCTTATTCACCTCTATCTTTCCCCCTCCATCCCTCTCCTCCCTCTCCTGCCCTTCTCCCCCGCTCGCTCCCCCCCCCACTCCCCCTCCCAAGCGCCTCTCTCTAAACCCTTGAACAGCTGTTCTCTCCTTTCTCGGTCTTTTTACTCCCCCTTTCAATGTTCTTGTTCTTCTCTTTCTTCCNTCTCGATTTCTCCTCTCTCTCTCTCTCATCTCTCATCTCTCTCTCATTTCTCTCATCTCTCTCTCTCTGCATCTTTTCTTCTCTCTCTTTCTTCCCGCTTTCGCACCCCTCCCCACTCCCCTTCCCCAACCCTCTCTCTCACCCTTTACAGCTGTTCTCCTCCTTTTCTCGTCTTTTTTACTCCCTTCTTCAACCGTCTTTGTCTCTTCTTCTTCCCTTCTTTACTACCCCCCCCCCCCGCCTCCCCCGACGCATTGCAATTCTCTCTTACTCCTTCTCCTCCTTCTCCTCCTGCCCTCCCTCCCTTGCGTTCCCTCTACTCATCCCTTCTCACTTCCCTCCCTCTCTCCTCCTCTCCCTTCTTTCATCCTTTCCCCTCCTCCCTGTGAGCTTCGTGGCAACTATCCTCACCCTACCCCTCCTCTGCTCCCTTCCGTCTTACGCCTCCATTCTCCTCTCCACCTCCTTTCTCCTTTTCTCCTTCCTCTCCTACCCTCCCCCTGTCTACCCTCTCTCTCCCCCTTCACTCCCTTCTTCTTTTCCTCTCTCTCCCTCTTTCTCTCTTCTACCTCCTCCCTCCAACCCTTCCTCCTCCTCCCTTCCCTCTCCTACCTCTCCTCACCTCTTCCCTGACCGCATACTACCCTCCATCTTTCCTCCCCCCCTCCACACCTCCCCTTATCCTCTACCTCTCTCCTACCTCCACTCCACCCCCACTCCTACCCACCTTCTCCTCTCTCCTTCTCTCTCTCTCGTCTGGCCGCAATGCACTCGCTATCTTTCTTCGTCCGGCCCTCTGTCTTTATGCATTAGGAACGATGAATCATCCAGTCCTCCACAGGGTTTACAAAGAAAAAGTGAATAAGTTAGATTGATCACCGCTCATTAGGGTGTACAAACTGACACGAAGAGAGAGAGAGAAGGTTAGAGGGAAAAAAAATTAGAGTGAGAGAAATTAAAGAGAAAGAGAAAGAAAATGGGAAACGGTGGTAAAGAAAACGGGGAAAATGGCGGGAAGAGGCCAGTGTTATTAAGGATAATTGTCAATTTAGAGAAATTTAGATCATTTTCACAAATGTTAGTAATGTTATTATAACAAAAGGCTTTTTATTTATCTTTTTTTTCATCTTCTGGGATATTTTCAGCACGAAAAGGAGAGAAAATTGAAGCTGAAAGGAATTTGGTATTCAGATCCCGTTTTCTCTTTCTAAAGAAAATGATACAAAGTTGCAGCTGCTGGATTTAGGGGTAAAGATTAAAATTATCGTTTTTCACTTCTTTATTTTTATTTCTTATCTTTATTTATTTGTTTATTTTTTGGTTGGTTATAGATATTTGTGTTTTGTGTGTGCGTGTGTGTGTGTGTGTATTACTTGACTTCCTTCTCCCTACACCATTACTCCCTTCCTCATCCCTCCCCATCCCTTCACCCTTCCACTCCACCCCACCCTCCACCACTCCCCACTCCCTCCACCCCTTCCCCCACCCCCTCCAACCTTCCTCCACCGCTTCCCCACCCTTCCCTAGAACCCTACCATCCCCTCCCCATCCCTTCACCCTTCCACTCCACCCAACTACCCTCTCCCTCCAACCTTTCCCCACCTCCTCCACCCCCTCCAACCCTTCCCCACCCCTCCACCTACCCCACCCCACCCCTCCCCAACTCCTCCACCCTTCCCCCCTACACCCTCCTCCAACCTTCCCCACCCCCTCCACCCCTCCCCCCCTTTCCCACCCCCACTCCCCCACCCCCCCACCCCCCCACCCCTCCCCCCATCCCCACCCCCTCCACCCCCCACCCCTCCCCCCCAAAACCCTCCGAGCCGATATCTTTCCCCCTGTTTACCTTGCGCGAGGAAGACGGACCCCAACGGCAGGTAAATTCCCCGGCGAGCATCCACGGTGACGGTAAGCGGTCGTCTCCCTCGCTTCTGATGAGGCTGCGGGTGATGCTGGGGAGGAGAGGGAGGGAGGGAGGGTAGAGGGGGGAGGGTGGAGGGATGGGGAGGGGCGTGGGGTGATGGGGGTGGGAGGAGGGGGGAAGGGAAGAGGGAGGGAGGGGGATGGGGGAGGGAGGGAGGAAGAGG
>NW_020870645.1:801694-809194 GCF_003789085.1 Penaeus vannamei | reverse complement strand
ATTGTATGAAAAGTCTACGTGTAAAGCATGTTGGTTAATGTGACCATCTGTATGCACCGACCAGCGCCATCACTTTCCAGAACCGGCGTCAAACTGCACATATGCACGACCTGCCGCGCGGACCCCGGCGGCCGGCCACGGGGGGACACCACGGCCCCACCACAAGCGGATGTGAGGCTCGCCACGGGGGACACCTTGGCCTCATGAGACTCGGATGTGAGGCTCGCCACAGGGGACACCTTGGCCTCATGAGACTCGGATGTGAGGCTCCCAGGGGACACCTTGGCCTCATGGGACTCGCTCGCCACAGGGGACACCTTGGCCTCATGGGACTCGATGTGAGGCTCGCCACAGGGGACACCTTGGCCTCATGGGACTCGGATGTGAGGCTCGGGGGAGGCCTCATGGGACTCGGATGTGAGGCTCAACAGGGGACACCTCCTCATGGGACTCGGATGTGAGGCTCACCACAGGGGAACGGCCTCATGAGACTCGGATGTGAGGCTCGCCACTCCTCATGGGATGGAGGCTCGCCACAGGGGACACCTTGGCCTCATGGGACTCGGATGTGAGGCTCGCCACAGGGGACACCTCGGCCTCATGGACTCGGATGTGAGGCTCGGGGACACCTTGGCCTCATGGGACTCGGATGTGAGGCTCACCACAGGGGACACCTCGGCCTCATGAGACTCGGATGTGAGGCTCGCCACAGGGGACACGGCCTCATGAGACTCGGATGTGAGGCTCGCCACAGGGGACACCTTGGCCTCATGAGACTCGGATGTGAGGCTCGCCACAGGGGACACCTCGGCCTCATGAGACTCGGATGTGAGGCTCGCCACAGGGGACACCTCGGCCTCATGGGACTCGGATGTGAGGCTCGCCACAGGGGACACCTCGGCCTCATGGGACTCGGATGTGAGGCTCGCCACAGGGGACACCTTGGCCTCATGGGACTCGGATGTGAGGCTCGCCACAGGGACACCTTGGCCTCATGGGACTCGGATGTGAGGCTCGCCACGGGGACACCTTGGCCTCATGAGACTCGGATGTGAGGCTCGCCACGGGGACACCTTGGCCTCATGGGACTCGGATGTGAGGCTCGCCACAGGGGACACCTCGGCCTCATGGGACTCGGATGTGAGGCTGGGGACACCTTGGCCTCATGGGACTCGGATGTGAGGCTCGCCACAGGGGACACCTTCGGCCTCATGAGACTCGGATGTGAGGCTCGCCACAGGGGACACCTCGGCCTCATGAGACTCGGATGTGAGGCTCGCCACAGGGGACACCTCGGCCTCATGGGACTCGGATGTGAGGCTCGCCACAGGGGACACCTTGGCCTCATGAGACTCGGATGTGAGGCTCGCCACAGGGGACACCTCGGCCTCATGGGACTCGGATGTGAGGCTCGCCACGGGGGACACCTTGGCCTCATGGGACTCGGATGTGAGGCTCGCCACAGGGACACCTCGGCCTCATGGGACTCGGATGTGAGGCTCGCCACAGGGGACACCTCGGCCTCATGGGACTCGGATGTGAGGCTCGCCACAGGGGACACCTCGGCCTCATGGGACTCGATGTGAAGGCTCGCCCCGATTCATGGGAGCTCCCCCCCTTTGTGGGGGGAGGGGGAGGAAGTCAGCCGCCGACAACCAATCGACAGTGAAAGTCACGGTTAAAAAGAGGAAACAGCTGATGGTGCAAGGGGAAGCGACACTTTATTATAGTGACGCTGTGAATCGGTCACCCATTTTTTTTTTTTTTTTTTTTCTGTTTTTTTTGTCATTCCGTTGATTCTTATTTTCTTTTTCACATTCTTCTTCCTTTTAATTTTTCTCTCTTTTTTTATTCCTTTTTTCTTTCTTTTCATCTTCATTTTTCGTCTTTTTCCTTCTCCTCCTCCGCTCTCCCACTCTTTGTTTACTTTCTCCCTCCACTCTTTACTACTCTCCTCTCCCCCCCTCCCCTCCTCCCTCTTCCTCCTCCTCTTCCTTTCTTCCTCCTCTCCATCTCTCCCTTCCTCCTCCGTCCCCCCCTCCTCCTCTTCCTCCTTGTCCCCATCCTCTCCTCCTCTTCTCTTCTTCTTCCTCCCCTCTTCCTCTCTTCTTCCTCTCCTCTTCCTCTCTTCTTGCTCTCCTCTTCCTCTCCTCTTCTTCCTCCTCCTCTCTCCTCCTTCCTTCCCGCACTTCTCTGCTCCTCCTCCTTCCCCACTTCCTCTTGCTCCTCCTCCTCTTCCTCCTCCTCCTCCTCTTCCTCTCCTTCCACCTCTCTTGCTCCTCCTCTTCCTCCTACACCTTGTCCCCATTCCTCCTCCTTCCTCCTCTTCCTCCCCTCTTCTTCTTCTTCTTCTTGCTCCTCCTCTTCCCATAAAAGAGCCAGATCCCAACCGCAAATTCGCACTTGAAAACCACACCGGCTCAACGAAGGCACGATAAAAAGGAAAAAGAAAAAGAAAAAAAGAAAAAAAGGAAAAAAAAATAAAGAAAAAGGAAAAAGGGGAAGAAATGGAAAAAAGAGAATTAAGAGAAATAGACGGGGAAAATGAAGGACAAGAGGAAAGAGAAATTGAAAAAAAGGAAAAAATTTAGATAAGAAAGAGAAAGAAAATCAAGACAAGAAAGAGAGAAAATTAAGGCCAAAAATTTTAGAAGAAGACAGAGAAAATGAAGAAAAAAAGAGAGGAAAAAATGTATAAAAATTAAGAAAAGTAAAGAAAATAGAAAATAAAGTAAAATAGAGAAATAAAAGCCAATAAAAAAAATAAAATAATAATAAATAAAGTAATACAGATGAATAATGACAATATTTTACAAGTGTTACAAAAAGGGTTAGTTTGGTTGGGTTGAGGAGAAGGTGAGAGGGGGCAAGATAGATAGATAGAGAGATAAAGAGAGATTAAAAAGATAGATAAATAGGTGCATATCTAGATAGACAGATACAAATAGACATATCAACAAACAGATAGATAGATAGAGAGAGAGATAAAGAAAGACCAAAAAGGATATCTATATAAATAGATAGAAACACGTAAACAGATAAATAGACAAAGAAATAGATAGACAGATAGACAAATTAAAATTAGCATAGAAAAAAATAGATAGACAAACAAAAAGATATCCAAATAGAAAACAAAGAGATATCTAAATAGACAGAAAAAACAAAAATATATCTAAATAGACAGACAAAGAAAAAGATATCTAAAAAGATTGCCAAACAAGAATATATCTAAACAGATAAACAAAAGGATATCTAAATAGACAAACAAAAAGATATCTAAATAAACAGAAAAACAAAAATATATCCAAATAGACACAAAAACAAAAAGATATCTAAACAGACAAACAAAAAAGATATCCAAATAGACAGAAGAACAAAGAGATACAAAAACCCGCAGATCCGCACGTCCGAGCAATACCCTCACAACCCATCCGCACACTACGTTACGCAACAAACGACCTCCCCACCCATCCCTCCTCTCGCCTTCCTCCCTCCCTCTCCTNGATGTGAGGCTCGCCACAGGGGACACCTCGCCTCATGAGACTCGGATGTGAGGCCACAGGGGACACCGGCCTCATGAGACTCGGATGTGAGGCTCACCACGGGGGACACCTCGGCCTCATGGACTCGGAATGTGAGGCTCGCCACAGGGGACACCTTGGGCCTCATGAGACTCGGATGTGGAAGGCTCGGGACACCTCCTCATGGGACTCGGATGTGAGGCTCACCACAGGGGACACCTCGGCCTCATGAGACTCGGATGTGAGGCTCGCCACAGGGGACACCTCGGCCTCATGAGACTCGGATGTGAGGCTCGCCAAGGGGACACATGAGACTCGGATTGAGGGGGGACACCTTGGCCTCATGAGACTCGGATGTGAGGCTCACCACAGGGGACACAATGGGCCTCATGAGACTCGGATGTGAGGCTCGCACAGGGGACACTTGGGCCTCATGAGACTCGGATGTGAGGCTCACCCCGGCCTCATGAGACTCGGATGTGAGGCTCGCCACAGGGGACACCTCGGCCTCATGAGACTCGGATGTGAGGCTCGCCACAGGGGGACACCTTGGCCTCATGAGTCGGATGTGAGGCTCGCCACAGGGGACACCTCGGCCTCATGAGACTCGGATGTGAGGCTCACCACAGGGGACACCTCGGCCTCATGGGACTCGGATGTGAGGCTCACCACAGGGGACACCTTGGCCTCATGAGACTCGGATGTGAGGCTCGCCACAGGGGACACCTTGGCCTCATGGACTCGGATGTGAGGCTCGCACAGGGGACACCTTGGCCTCATGGGACTCGGATGTGAGGCTCGCCACAGGGGACACCTTGGCCTCATGAGACTCGGATGTGAGGCTCACCACAGGGGACACCTTTGGCCTCATGGGACTCGGATGTGAGGCTCGCCACAGGGGACACCTTGGCCTCATGGGACTCGGATGTGAGGCTCGCCACGGGGGACACCTTGGCCTCATGAGACTCGGATGTGAGGCTCGCCACAGGGGACACCTTGGCCTCATGAGACTCGATGTGAGGCTCACCACAGGGGACACCTTGGCCTCATGAGACTCGGATGTGAGGCTCGCCACAGGGGACACCTTGGCCTCATGAGACTCGGATGTGAGGCTCGCCACGGGGGACACCTTGGCCTCATGGGACTCGGATGTGAGGCTCGCCACGGGGGACACCTTGGCCTCATGGGACTCGGATGTGAGGCTCGCCACAGGGGACCTTGGCCTCATGAGACTCGGATGTGAGGCTCGCCACAGGGGACACCTTGGCCTCATGGGACTCGGATGTGAGGCTCGCCACAGGGGACACCTTGGCCTCATGAGACTCGGATGTGGAGGCTCGGGGACACCTTGGCCTCATGGGACTCGGATGTGAGGCTCGCCACAGGGGACAACCGGCCTCATGAGACTCGGATGTGAGGCTCGCCACAGGGGACACCTTGGCCTCATGGGACTCGGATGTGAGGCTCGCCACAGGGGACACCTTGGCCTCATGAGACTCGGATGTGAGGCTCGCCACAGGGGACACCTCGGCCTCATGGGACTCGGATGTGAGGCTCGCCACAGGGGACACCTACTCGGATGTGAGGCTCCCACAGGGGACACCTTGGCCCTCATGGGACTCGGTGAGGCTCGCCACAGGGGACACCTCGGCCTCATGGGACTCGGATGTGAGGCTCGCCACAGGGGACACCTTGGCCTCATGAGACTCGGATGTGAGGCTCGCCACAGGGGACACCTTGGCCTCATGAGACTCGGATGTGAGGCTCGCCACAGGGGACACCTT
This sequence comes from Penaeus vannamei, assembly GCF_003789085.1. NCBI lineage: Eukaryota > Metazoa > Arthropoda > Malacostraca > Decapoda > Penaeidae > Penaeus > Penaeus vannamei. The sequence continues at coordinate 803,889 of NW_020870645.1, read as the reverse complement.
GGCCTCATGAGACTCGGATGTGAGGCTTCGGCCTCATGGGACTCGGATGTGAGGCTCGCCACAGGGGACACCTGGCCTCATGGGACTCGGATGTGAGGCTCACCACAGGGGACACCTTGGCCTCATGGGACTCGGATGTGAGGCTCGCCACAGGGGACACCTTGGCTCATGGACTCGGATGTGAGGCTCGCCACAGGGGACACGGCCTCATGGGACTCGGATGTGAGGCTCGCCACAGGGGACACCTTGGCCTCATGAGACTCGGATGTGAGGCTCGCCACGGGGGGACACCTCGGCCTCATGGGACTCGATGTGAGGCTCACCACAGGGGACACCTCCTCATGAGACTCGGATGTGAGGCTCGCCACAGGGGACACCTCGGCCTCATGAGACTCGGATGTGAGGCTCGCCAGGGGGACACCACGGCCTCATGAGACTCGGATGTGAGGCTCGCCACAGGGGACACCTCGGCCTCATGGACTCGGATGTGAGGCTCGCCACAGGGGACACCTCGGCCTCATGGGACTCGGATGTGAGGCTCGCCACAGGGACACCTGGCCTCATGGACTCGGATGTGAGGCTCGCCACAGGGGACACCTCGGCCTCATGAGACTCGGATGTGAGGCTCGCCACAGGGGACACCTCGGCCTCATGGGACTCGGATGTGAGGCTCGCCACAGGGGACACCTCGGCCTCATGGGACTCGGATGTGAGGCTCGCCACAGGGACACCTCGGCCTCATGGACTCGGATGTGAGGCTCGCCACAGGGGACACCTCGGCCTCATGAGACTCGGATGTGAGGCTCGCCACAGGGGGACACCTTGGCCTCATGGGACTCGGATGTGAGGCTCGCCACAGGGGACACCTCGGCCTCATGGGACTCGGATGTGAGGCTCGCCACAGGGGACACCGGCCTCATGAGACTCGGATGTGAGGCTCGCCACAGGGGACACCTCGGCCTCATGAGACTCGGATGTGAGGCTCGCCACGGGGGGGACACCTTGGCCTCATGGGACTCGGATGTGAGGCTCGCCACAGGGGACACCTCGGCCTCATGGGACTCGGATGTGAGGCTCGCCACAGGGGACACCTTGGCCTCATGAGACTCGGATGTGAGGCTCGCCACAGGGGACACCTCGGCCTCATGGGACTCGGATGTGAGGCTCGCCACAGGGGACACCTCGGCCTCATGAGACTCGGATGTGAGGCTCGCCACGGGGACACCTCGGCCTCATGAGACTCGGATGTGAGGCTCACACAGGGGACACCTTGGCCTCATGGGACTCGGATGTGAGGCTCGCCACAGGGGACACCTCGGCCTCATGAGACTCGGATGTGAGGCTCGGGGGGACACCTTGGCCTCATGAGACTCGGATGTGAGGCTCACCACAGGGGACACCTGGCCTCATGGGACTCGGATGTGAGGCTCGCCACAGGGGACAGGCCTCATGAGACTCGGATCTCGCCACGGGGGAGGCCTCATGAGACTCGGATGTGAGGCTCGCCACAGGGGACACGGCCTCATGAGACTCGGGTGTGAGGCTCGCCACAGGGGACACCACGGCCTCATGAGACTCGGATGTGAGGCTCGCCACAGGGACACCTTGGCCTCATGAGACTCGGATGTGAGGCTCGCCACAGGGGACACCTCGGATGGGACTCGGATGTGAGGCTCGCCACGGGGGACACTTGGCCTCATGGGACTCGGATGTGAGGCTGCACAGGGGACACCTTGGCCTCATGAGACTCGGATGTGTGAGGCTCGCCACAGGGGACACCTCGGCCTCATGAGACTCGGATGTTGAGGCTCGCCACAGGGGACACCTCCTCATGAGACTCGGATGTGAGGCTCGCCACAGGGGACCCTCATGGGACTCGGATGTGAGGCTCACCACAGGGACACTCGGCCTCATGAGACTCGGATGTGAGGCTTCGCCACAGGGGACACCTCCTCATGGAAGGCTCTCAACTCGGATGTGAGACGGGGACACTTGGCTCATGAGACTCGGATGTGAGGCTCACCACAGGGGACACTTGGCCTATGGGACTCGGATGTGAGGCTCACCACGGGGACACCTCGGCTCATGGACTGGATGTGAGGCTCGCCACAGGGGACTCGCCTCATGAGACTCGGATGTGAGGCTCGCCACGCCTCGGCCATGCATGTGAGGACACCTCGGCCTCATGAGACTCG
>NW_020870645.1:792849-797849 GCF_003789085.1 Penaeus vannamei | reverse complement strand
AGAGAGAGAGAGAGGGAGGGAGAGAGAGAGAGACCGAGTGAGACAGAGACAGAGACAGACAGACAAAGACCACACGCACAACACAAAGCGAAACACCACAAACACCGTCCACAAAGCAACAAAAAAACAAAACAATGAAACATATCATTTTCGAGATCAACCTCTTCCTCCTTCCTCTTTCCTCCTTCCTCCTTCCTACCACCAATTATCCCACCTCCTCTCTTTATCCCTCCTTTCTCCCCTCTCTTCCTGCGGATACACATGACCGGCCGGTGAACAATGCGACGTCCAGGTGTGCTGATAAATGTTCTCTTTTTTGTTCTTTGTTCTCGCGTGGAACATCAACAGAATATATTACCGGCCATTTCATTTCCTAGTTTTAAATCCCTTATTATTTAAATTTTATTCTCATTGCTTATTTTGCTTCTTTCTTTTAATCTATTTTATTTTTTCCTTGTTTAATATACTTATTTAGGATCTTTCCTTTATTTTTTTTAATATACTTAATTAGTCTTTTTCTTTTGATCTATTTTTTTCCTTGTTTAATATACTTACTTGGGCTTTTTCTTGAAGTCTATTTTTCCCTTGCTTAATATACTTATTTAGGCTCTTTCTTTTAATCTATTTTATTTTTTCCTTGTTTAATATACACATTTTCTTTACCTTTTGTCGTTTCATCATATTTTTACATTTGTCTGTCATTTTATCTTCATTTATCTTTGTCCTTTCTTCAACCTTCCTTTATCACACACTCTCTCTCTTTACAATGTATTCGTTCACCCCTTCCCTTCGAATTCTCTTTTGCTATTTCTTAGCTCTCTTCCTTCTTTTTTCCTGCTTTTTGTTCTTCCTTCTGCTTCCCCGTTCTATTTTCTTCCTCCTTTCTTTTCCTACTCCTCCTCCTTCCCTTTCTTCCTATTCCTCCTCCTTCCTCATTCTCCTTCCTCCTTTCTCCTTTCTTTTCCTATTCCTCATCCTTCCTCCTTTCTCTTCCATTCCCCCTTCTTCTCCCACATCCAACCTCATAATTACACGCAAAAAAAACACTTTTAAAATACCCCATCCTCAACAATCCCCCTCCTTCACATCCCCCTTCCCCTTCTCCCCTCCTTCACATATCCCTTCCCCTTCCCCCCCCTCCTTCACATCCCCCTCCACCAATCCCCGCTCGAGGACGACTGTCAACCCCCTCAGAACTGCCAATCAAACCCCATTGACATGATCAGCTGACTTCTAAAAGCCCATCGACCCGATCAGCTGACTTCTCAGATCCCATCAACACGATCAGCTGATTTCTGTAAACAAAGGGACCTGGACGAGGACAGTGCAAGAGAGAGGGTGCATGAGGGGGGGGGAGACTTAAGAGGTGAGTCCGCGCATGGGAAAAAGGTATATATTGATAACCAATTCTATGCGAAACAGAAAGAGATATAGACACGTGGGGGAGAAAGAAAGTTATAGAATGAGAAAGATAGGGGGAAATACTTGATTTCATGAGAGAGAGAGAGAGAGAGAGAGAGAGAGAGAGAGAGAGAGAGAGGAGAGAGAGAGAAGAGAGAGAAAGAGAGAAGAAGAAAGAGAAAGAGAAAGAGAAAGAGAGAGAAAAGAGAGAGAAAGAGAAGAGAAAGAGAAAGAGAAAAAGGAAAGAGAAAGACTGACAGACAAGACAACCAAGAGACGGGGAAAAAAAGCAAAGCGAAGAAGAAAATATAACGAGAAGAGAAGAAAAAAAAACAACCACAAAAAGCGTAGACCGAGGCAGAGAATCAGCTTTTACGAGTCCCGAGACACGACGTCCAACCTCTGCGTATTACGAGGGAGAATCCCACAATCTCCCTGTCTCCCTCTCTTTTTTCCCCCGTCACCCTCAATCTCCCTGCCTATCTTCCTTTCCATAATCTCCCTGGCTCTCATCCCCCCCCAGTCGCCCTGAATATCCCTGCCCATCTTCCTTTCCTCCTTATATCCTTGTCTCCCTTAATATCGCCTACAAATCTCCCTTCTCTCCATTTTCTCCCTTTTACTCTGCATCCCTGTGACCCTCAATCCCCCTGCCACCCTTTCTCCCTATCATTTTTAATCTCCCTGCTCATCATCCCTGTCTCCCTGCATCCCCCTTTCCCTTAAACATCTCCCGGTCATCTCCCTTTCCTCCCTTTCACCCTTAAATCCCCATCTCCCTTTCTCTCCACCACCACCAACCATCCCATCCCATCTCCCCTTTTCCTAGTGCCTCTCTCCCCTCTCCCTTATCCCTTTCTCCCTGTCACCCTTAATCCCCCAGCCCATCTCCCATCTCCCTATCCCTCGTGTCACGCTCCCTGCCTCTCGCTCGCCCTCTCGGAGCCAGCAGGGCCCGAGCACAAGGGCAGGGGACGCCCGGGCACCAGAGCCTGCTTCAAATCTCCTTTAATTCTTTGGTTCAACGAGATTTTTTTTTGTGTGTGTGAATTTCTTTCTGTTTTTTTTTATTCATTTCTGCCTGTGTATGTTCTGTGTGTGTGTCTGTGTCTGTGTCTGTGTCTGTGTGTGTCTGTGTGTATCTGTGTCTGTGACTATGACTGTGTGTCTGTGTCTTTTTCTGTGACTATGTCTGTGTCTGTATCTGTGTGTTTGTGTTTGTGTTTGTGTTTGTGTGTGTGTGTGTGTGTGTGTGTGTGTGTGTGTGTGTGTGTGTGTGTGTGTGTGTGTGTGTGTGTGTGTGTGTGTGTGTGTGTGTGTGTGTGTGTGTGTGTGTGTGTGTGTGTCTCTGTCTGTCTGTCTGTCTGTCTGTCTGTCTGTCTGTCTGTCTGTCTTTCTGTCTTTCTGTCTTTCTGTCTGTCTTTCTGTCTGTCTGTCTGTCTGTCTGTCTGTCTGTCTGTCTGTCTGTCTATCTCTGTCTCTCCCTCTTCTCTCGTGCCTTTACTAGTGCTCTGTTACTATTATCAGTGACCTTGTTCCCGCTGCTGTTGTTCCTGTTCCTACGGCAACAATCAGCATTCACATCAAAACAGCAATAAATTCACTGCTACCAACTGCATCAGACAGATCAATACCAACGTTTAAAAAAGGACATTCATTATAACCACTATTATCTCGTATTCTAAAAAACCTCTTTTGCTATCACTATTCCATTTTATCAATTCTGTCTGTTTTATCAATTCTGTCTATCAATTCTCTATTTCAAAAACACTATTTCATTTTATCAATTCTATCTATTTCACCATTTACTCATTATCTTTATTTTATTATTGTTTTCCTTAATCATAATATTTTCATTCATTATATACAATTCATCTAATTAATATCCCAACCCTGACCATTTACAAAAAACTAACCCCCCCCGCCCCTACCCCTAAACTCTTCATTACCCTGACTATCCCTTTGCTTCCCTTACCCTCCTACCCTCCTACCCTCCTACCCACCTACCCCCCCCCCCCCTCCGCTCATTTGCCTTCCTATCCTCCCCCAAACCCCTCCCTACCCTCCTATACCCCTCCTCTACCCCTACTACCACCCCTCCATTGATATCTCTACCACCCCCCCCCTCCGCTCATTTGCCTTCCTACCCTCCCCAACCCCCTCCCTACCCTCCTATACCCCTCTCTACCCTACTACCCCCCCCCTTTTGAAACCTCTACCCTATTCCACCCTCCAACCTTCAAACTACGAATTCTACTACACTACTCTATTCTATCTCTATCTCCATATCTACTTCTATCCTCTATCCTCCATCTCTACTTCCATCTCTTCTCTATCCTTCTACCTTCTTTCTATCTCTTCCTAGCCTCTCTATCCTTCTACCCTTCCCCTTCCTCCTTTCTCATCTCTATCTCTATATCTATCTTTGCATCTACCCTCTATCCTCCATCTCTACTTCAATCCTCGCTATCCTTCTCCCTTCCCCCTTCCTCCTTTCTATCTCGACCTCTTCCTCTATCCTCCATCCTCTATATCCTACTTCACTCCCTCCTTCCTCCTTTCTTTCTCTATCTTTATCTCTACTTCTATCTCTTCCTCTATCCTCCATCTCTACCTCCATCCTCTCTATCCTTCTACCCTTCCCCCTTTCCTCCTTCCTATCCCTATCATCTACTCCTCCATCCTTCTCTCCCTCTCTCTCCCCCCTGTATTCTCTAATGCTCTAACCTGTACCTCTATCCTCTCTATCTCTCTCCTCTATCCTCTTTATCTCTATCCTCTATCCTCTCTAACTCTATGTCTCTCCTCTCTCCTCTTTATCTCTATCTCCTCTCTCTATCCTCTCTAACTCTATCTCTCTCCTCTTTAATCTCTATCCTCTCTATCCTCTTCCTCTATCTCTTCCTCTTTATCTCTATCTCTATCTCCTCTATCTCTATCCCTATCTCCTAACCTTATCCTCTCTCTTCTAACCTTACGGCACCCAACTACGTACCATCCCCCCTTCTCCCCTTCCCCCTTCCTCACCCCCCCTCACCCCATACCCCCCCCCCCCCCCCCCCCCAGCCCAGCGCACGGACACCGGTCTCAATGGAAGTGACCTTGAGCCCCGCCCCCTCACTCCCCCACCCCCCTCCCTCCCTCCCTCCCCTCACCTACCCACCTCCCCTCCCCCCCCTCTCTCCTCATCTCCTTGCCTCTCTACCTCCCTTATATCCCCCTTCTCCTTACCTCTATCCCTCCCTCCCTTCCTCCCCTACCCCTCCCATCTCCCTATCCCCTCACCTCACCTCTCTCCCTCGCCCCTCCCTCCCTACCCCCTCACCTCCCTCATTCCTCCCCTCCCTACCCACTTCCCTCCCTCCCTACCCCTCACCTCCCTCCCTCCCTCCCTCCCTCCCTAACCCCTCCCTCCCTCCTACCCCCTCACCTCCCTACCTCCCTCCCCTTACCTCCCCTCCCTACCCCTCACCTCTCTCCTCCCTCACCTCCCTCCCTACCCCCTTACCTCCCTCCCCACCTCCCTCACCTCCCTCCTTACCCCCTTCCCTCATACCACCCTCTTATCTCCCTCCCTCCCTCCCTCCCTACCTCCTCAC
>NW_020870645.1:785349-787849 GCF_003789085.1 Penaeus vannamei | reverse complement strand
CGTCACCACATGCAACGACGACGTGCAACTTGCAAGCGGATATCACTTTGCAAGCTTTTTTTATGTTTCTTTTTTTTCTTTCTTCTTCTTTTCTTCATATGATCACTTTTTCACTTTGCAAGCTTTTTTTATTTCTTTTTATTTCTATTTTTTCTTCATGTGATCACTTTATTTCTTTTTTATTTCTTTTTTATTTCTTCTTTTTTTCTTCTTTCTTTTTTCTCATGATCACTTTTTCACTTTGCAAGCTTTATTATTTCTTTTTTATTTATTTCTTTTTCTTCACGTGATCACTTTTTCACTTTGTAATAAGAAAAAAAAAATGCGATATCACTAACACGAACAGATTTTTTTTTATTTCACGATAAAAAAAATTCTTACAATTTTCTTTTCTCTTTTTCTTCTTTTTTTCTTTTTTTTTCTCATTTCTATGAACTTATTTTTTTCTTCAATTCACGTCCTGCACAAGCAAGATTTCCTGCAGGATATGATCTCATCCACAAATCACAAGTATATCAAAGACCGTATAAATATACATATATATATATATATATATATATATATATATATATATATATATATATATATATATATATATATATATATATATATATATATATATATATATATATATATATATGTCGCCACAGTATTTTTCCCTTTACAATTTTTTTTTTCTTTCTAAATATCAAAAACACTCCAAAACCATTCTCAACAATAAAGAATCATGTAAAAAAAACTTTCTAAAAAAAAAAAAAAAAAACACTCAACATGAATGACATTCCGTAATATTCTCTCGATATCAAAAGCTGTTAAAAAAAAAAAAAAAAAAAAATCTTTTCCAAAAATTCTAAATATCCATTTTTTTTTATCCAATTTCACGTCTTTTTAAAGCAAATATATAACCACCAATTCCAAACACCAATTACAAAAATTTCACAAAATCACTCTTTAAAAAAATGGGCAAAAATATCCACCAAAAATTTAAATATCCATTTTTTTTTTTATCCAATTTCACCTCTTTTTAAAGCAAATATATAACCACTAATTCCAAACACCAATTACAAAAACTTCACAAAATCACACAAAAAAAAAATGGGCAAAAATACCCACCAAAAATTTAAATATCCATTTTCTTTCCAATTTCACCTCTTTTTAAAGCAAATATATAACCACCAATTCCAAACACCAATTACAAAAAATCCACAAAATCACACAAAAAAAAAAATGGGGCACCTCTTTTAAAGCAAATACATAACCACCAATTCCAAACACATTTCACAAAATCACTCTTAAAAAAAAAAAAAAAAAAAAAAAATGGGCAAAAATATCCACATGCCTCATACCCACATACCACTACACATAACCAGACGCGAGAAGAAAATCCATCTAATTATTCCAAAAGCTCCAATCCACAAAGCAAAAGGATATCCACACACAAACACACGCCCATTTCACCGGCGTCTCGAGTTTCTTCGGCCGAAATACCCGCAGCCGATTCGCATCATATCCACATTATCTCCACATCACATCGACAGTATATATATCACCATCATACCTACATTATCTTCCCATCTTATCCACATTATTTTCACACCATATCCACATCACATCCACAGTATATCCACAGTCTTTCCACATATCCACATCACATCTACAGTATATCCACTTCATATCCACATCGCATCCACAGTATATTTCGTATCCACATGATCCACATTATCTCGCACATTCACAGTATATCCAAATTATTTCCAAAAATCCACATCACATCTACAGTACATCCACATTATCTCCACAGTATATCCACATTATCTCCGCATCACATCCACAGTATATCCACTTCGTATCCACAGCATATCCACATCATATCCACATCACATCCACAGTATATCCACTTCATATCCACAGTATATCCACGCAACGTCTGGCACGCCGCGGCCCTCGCAAGCTCTCCTCCAAAGCACTGAATAGCAGGGCCAAGGGTCGTAGGATGGGCCTGGGAGGATGGTGGGGGGGGAGGGGGGGTTATGGAGTGTGTGGGTGTAGCTAGGTGGGGCGAAGAAGAGGGTATGTGGGTATGTTTAGAAGGAGAGGAGAGGGAGGGGGAAGGGGGTATGTGGGTATGTTTAGAGGGAGAGGGAGGGGTATGGAGGGGAAGGGGGTATGTGGGTATGTTTAGAGGGAGAGGGAGAGGGAGAGGGAGAGGGATAGAGAGGGGAAGAGGGTATGTGGGTATATTTAGGAGGAGAGGGAGGAAGGAAGAGGGAAGGGAAGGGAAAAGGAGAACAGAAGGAGAAAAGGGAAAGATTAAACCAAAACGTAACGAGGGAACAGGGAAGGGACCCCAATACTCCCAAAACAAGCCCCCGACACGACCTCCAACACACCCCCCCACCCCCACCCACCCACCCACCCAAAGAACACCGCCCACGACACACACTCCACCGACAGCAAAAAAAAAAAATAATAATAATAAAATAAATAAATAAATAAATAA
>NW_020870645.1:775349-780349 GCF_003789085.1 Penaeus vannamei | reverse complement strand
AAAAAAGAAAAAATAAGAAAAAGAAAAAAAAAAAAAAGAAAACGAAGAAATAAACCAATGAAAGAGAAGACGGCGAAGGACTCGTATCGGAAAGGATCCCGCCGGAGGGAGGCTATCACATCGCAAGGAAAACTCGACCTCCTGGGAACTCCAAGAACCCCCATCCCCCTCCTCTCCCCTTTCCCCTCCCCTCCCCTCTACTTCCCAACTCCTCCCCCTTCCCCTCCCTCTCTCCCTTTTCCCGTCCCTCCCTCTCCTCCCCCCCCTCCCCTCCCACCTCCTCCCCTTCCCCTCCCTCTCCCTCCCTTTCCTCCCTCCTCCCCTCCCCATCCCCCTCCTTCTCCTCTTCCCTCCGTTTCCCCTCCCCTTCCCTCTACTTCCCAACTCCTCCCCTTCCCTCCTCTCCTCCCTCCCCCATCCCCTTCCCCCCCCCCACCCCTCCCCATCCCCCACCTCCCCCCTCCCCTCCCTCCTCCACCCTCTACCCCGCCAAAGAACCCATCATCATTTTTCACAAACAAAACAAACAAAAAAATACAACATAACACGCAAACATCAAACCCTGGACGCCCTTAACAACAACAACAACACCCTCAACAACAATAACAACAATAATAATGCATATAAAAAAAAATTGAGGGGAGGAGGAATTCAAGACAAAAAAAAAAAAAAAAAAAAAAAAGAGAGAGAAGAGAAGAGAGAGAAGAGAGAGAGAAACATAAATATGCAAAAACGCACTGCTTGCACGTCGCTGCTAAAGTGGGAGTTTTCGCACTCAAGCAAAGCGAAGCAACAAAAAAAAAAAAAAAAAAAAAAAAAAAAAAAAAAAGGAGAGAGAGAGAGAGAGAGAAGAGAGAGAGAGAGAGAGAGAGAGAGAGAGAGAGAGAGAGAGAGAGAGAGAGAGAAGAGAGAGAGTAGAGAGAAGAGAGGAAGAGGAGAGAAGGAAGGAAAAGAGAAGAAAGAAAGAAAAAAGAAAGAAAGAAGAAAGAAAGAAAGAAGAAGAAGAAGAAGTAGAAGTAGAGTAGAAGAGAAGAAGAGGAGGAAGAGGAAGAAGAAGAGTAAGAAGAGGAAGAAGAAGAAGAAGAAGAAGAAGAAGAAGAAGAAGAAGAAGAAGAAGAAGAAGAAGAAGAAGAAAAAGAGAAGAAGAAGAAGAAGGAAGAAGAAGAAGAAGAAGAAAATACAAGAGTAAAAACAAAAATATGGCAAAAATTTATGCAAAATCTCGCGACTACATTAAAATATGAGCGTAAAGCAAGACGACAAAAAACGGAAACAAACAATATCAAGAAGAACAAGAAGAAAACAACAACAACAACAACAACAACAAGAAAAACACCAAACAAAACTAAATAAAATCCTTCGAAAAAAAAAAATCAACACCCAAGACGCCATACACGAGGGCGCGCCGGCGAAATGAGTTAGCAACGCCCACGAACCGCCCACGACCCATCCAATCAACCCCCCCCCCCAAGACGCCCCCCCCCCGCCCCCGCCCAAATAACCCTTACCCCTCCATGCCACCCCCGCCCCCCCGCCCTCTCTCCCTAACCAACAAGCCCTAACTGGGTCGGAAATATGTAGCTTTTTCATACAATACATGCAAAACGTACGTACATACATACATGCATACACACATACCGTATGCAAACACACAGACGCACGCAAGCGCGCGCGCGTGCGCACACACACACACACACACCCACACACACCACACAACACACACACACACACACACACAACACGCACACGCACACACACACACACACACACACACACACACACACCACACACACACACACACACACACACACACACACACAACACAACACCAAACACACACACACAACACAAAACAAACACCCCCCCCAAAAAAAAAAAAAAAAAAAAAAACAGGTAAACAAGATCCAAACAACCAAACACACACACACACACACGCACATACCTCCGCCCACGCCCTACAAACCGCGCTCGGCTGAATGGGCGGCGCGGATGGGGACTCCACCTGCAGCCGAATCAGCCAAAAGATTTCGCCTCGCACATCCGTTCAGAAGAGAGGGGGGAGGGGGGAGAGGGGAGGGAGGGGGAGGGGGGAGAGGAGGGAGGGAAGAAGGGGTGGGGAGGGAGGAGAGGAGAGATTGGAGGAGGGGGAGGAGAGGAAGAGAGAACGGGGGAAGGGGGGGGGGGAGAGAACGGGGGAAGAGAGGAAGAGAGAAACGGTGGAAGGGAGAAGGGAGAAAAGAGAGACGGGGGAAGGTAGAGAGAGAGAAAGGGGAAGAGAGGAAGAAGAGAACGGGGGAAGGAGAGGAAGAAAGAACGATGGAGGGGGAAGGGGAGAGAAGAGAAGGGGAGGGGAATGCAGGGAATTGCTAATGAGCATTATTGCAGAGAAAATGCGTGCCTGTGGCTGTTGTTGCATTGCCTGCCTCCGATCGCCTGTGCTCGGCCGTGCACGCTCGGCGGAGACGCTGGATATGGGAGCAGCAATGTCGGCGAATGTGGTGGTGATGGTGATGATGATGATGATGATGGTAAGGGTGGATATGAATGTGGTGGTGATGGTGGGTGATGATGATGTGGATGATGGTGAGGTGGTGATGGGATGATGATGGTGAAGGTGGTGATGGTAATGGTGGATATGATGGTGGATGATGGTGAAGGTGGTGATGAAGATGATGATGATGATGATGGTAAAGGTGGATTTGATGGTGGTGGTGATGGTGGATGATGGTAGTGGTGGATGATGATGATGATGTGGGTGAAGTTTATGATGATGGTAAAGGTGGATATGATGGTGATAGTGATGATGATGCATGGTGACGGTGGTGATGAAGGTGATGATGGAGGTGGTCATGATGAACAATAACAAGAACTAGACAAAAACAGCAATCAACAAAACAAAATTTAAAAAGGAAGACGCTAAAAAAGCATAAACAAACACAATACAAGTACAAGTACAAGTCTCAATGGCAACGACACCACCACACAGAATACACCTCAAGGGGGGGGGGGGGGGGGGGCATATAAAAAAGTTAAATAAAAAAGTAAAACAAGTAAAAAAGTAAAATAAATTAAATAAATAAATAAATAAATTAAATAAATAAAAATAAAAAAGTTGAATAAAAAAGTTAAAACAAGTAAAAATAGTGAAAAAGGTAGAAAAAAATAATAAAAATAAGCAAATCAAATAAAAATTTAAAAGTTAATGAAAAAGTTAAAAAGGTAAAAAAATAAATAAAAATAAATAAATAGATAAAATAAAAAATAAAAAAATAAATAAAAACTAAAACAAGTAAAAAAAAGTAAAAAAAATAATAATAATAATAATAAAAAAATAAAACAAAAATAAAATCCCTGACGGCTCAAGACCTCACTTCAGGCATCAATCGGCCTTTTGAAGCCTCGTCTTCAGCCCGGGTTAAGGACTTTCTTTTAAAAGACTAATCTTCTATCTTCTACTTTCTTTCATTTTCATTTTCATTATTATATTCATTCAACTTTCTTTCATTTTCTATTTCATTATTTCTCGCTTATTCTATCTTCTACTTCTTCATTCATTTTAATATTCATTTGACTTTTCTTCATTTTCTGTGAAAGTATCATTAAGAATTTTGCTCAGAGTGTGAGCATGAGTGTACATAAAGGACATCGGTGCGTAACAAAGTGTAATCTGATGTAGTCATGTGATCGAGCGAGATATTTAAGGCAGATGAAATGAATTATTATTTGCGAACTATTCTATCTGTGAATCTTCATTTTCTTATTTCATTTTCTGCGCGTTATTCTATCTTCTAACTTTTCTTCATGTTCACATTTTTAGTTAAATTATATTTATTCAACTTTGCTATCATTGTGATAACTAAAGTTTTATCAAATATTCTCAGTTTATAATATGTTCGTATACAAAAGGAGAGAGAGTGAATACGTAGCTAATTCAATTAGGCAGACCGTGAAGGGAGTGATGAGAGAGACGAGAAGAATTGAGAGAAGAGAGAGAGAGTAGAGATGAGATGATGAGAGAGATGAGCAGAGAGAGAGAGAGAGGAGATGAGAGGATGTAGAATATGATTGAGAAGCATGCTAGCGAGTACGCAATGTAGTAGAGAGAGAGTAGCTAGAGTGAGACGAAGAGATGTAGAGATTGAGGTAGACGAAGAGATATGATATGACATAGATAATTTCTGAGGCGTAGGTTAATATGGAGGAGGGACGGGTAAGGAGATGACTTTAGTTGGATAAATGGACTAATGGACTCATTAGAATTTATGCACTTTAATACAATTTCAAATTACAACTTATTAATACTTGAAATTTAAAATAAATCCAACAAATAATCCTCTAGTAATTGAAAGTACATATTTTTTTCCATTTTTTAACTTCTATTATCATCTAATTCTCATCTTTATCTTTTATCCGATTTCATTTATTCATTCTTTACTACTCACCTAATTACTTTTACCTTTTTTTATTTCATCATCATCTCAATCTCTCTCTTCATTTTCAATTTCATTATCAATCTTTATTCATCTTTGTTTATTTGTGTTTTTTTCAGGAAGATGAGAAGATTAAAACGCAGCATTGCCAACAACAAAGCCATTTGACGCATAGCTGCTGGCAAAGTAACGCCAGGTGACATGTTTGATTGGCGTATTCAACGATCATAAACACGCACACACGCCACATGCCACACGATACACGCTACACACACGCTCTCTCGGCTCGGTCTCTCGGTCTCTCTGCTCTCTCGGTCTACTCGCGGTCTCTCGGTTCTCTCGGTCTCTCGGTTCTTTTTCTCGCCGTCTCTCGTACTCTCTTTCTTTCTCTTTCCTTTCTTCTTTCTCTTCTCTCTCTTCTTTTCTTTCTTTTTTCGTTTCTTATTTATTTATTTTATTTATTTATTTTTTATTTTTTTTCTCTTCTCTCCTCTTTCTCTCTCGCTCTCTCTTCCTTACTTCTCTTCCTCTCTTTCAGTCCCCCCTCTCCCTCTGACTCATCCCAATCAT
>NW_020870645.1:757849-770349 GCF_003789085.1 Penaeus vannamei | reverse complement strand
ACAGAAGACAAAATAAAAAAAGGAATAGACGAACACCGTAGAAGAGACATAAAAGGAAGAAAAAAAACGAGAGAGAAAGGCAGCAGAAAAGGGGAGGAAGGGGGGTGAGGGGGAAAGGGGAAGGGGGGGAGGGTAAGTGTCCAGAGGCCTATAATTATGCAGCATTTAGCGTGCAATTAGCGTGATAAGAGGCATGATAAGAGGCCTTTTGTGGGATTTTCTCTTTGGCATTTTTTTTCTTGTCTTTCTTTTCCATTTCTTTTCTTTTGTTTTTGTTTTTGTTTTTTATGTATGTTGGTGTTGTATTTGTTTCTGTTTTTGGTTGTTCTTTAATTAAGAATGATGAAAGTAGAGAGAAAAGAGGAAGCAAGGAAGAAAAAAAAGAAAGAAGTAATGGAAGAGATAAATGAGAAATGTGACATGATAAACGAGATGTAGAGGAAAGGCAAAAGGCCGACAGAGAGAGGGAGAGAGGGGGGAGAGGGAGAGAGAGAGAGAGAAAGAGAAGGAAAGAAAAAAAGAAAAAAGAGAGAAAGAAAAAAAGAGAAAGAAAAAAAAGAAAAGAAAAAAAAAGAGAAAGAAAAAAAGAAAAAAAAAAGAGAGAAAGAAAAAAAGAGAGAAAGAAAAAAAAAAGAGAAAAGAAAAAAGAGAAAGAAAAAAAGAGAGAAAGAAAAAAAGAGAGAAAGAAAAAGAGAGAAAGAAAAAAAGAGAGAAAGAAAAAAGAGAGAAAGAAAAAAAGAGAAAGAAAAAAAGAGAGAAAGAAAAAAAGAGAGAAAGAAAAAAAGAGAGAAAGAAAAAAAAAGAAAAGACGGAAGAGAGAGAAAGAGAGAAGAGAGAGAGACAAGAAGAGAGAAAGAAAAAGAGAGAAGAAAGAAAAGAGAAGAGAGAGAGAGAGAGAGAGAGAGAGAGAGAGAAAGAGAGAGAGGAGAGAGAGAGAGAGAGGAGAGAGGAGGGGAGGAAGAAGAGGAGAGTGAGAGTGAGAAAGTGAAAGAAGAGAAAGCGAAAGAGAAGGACGAGAAACAGACAGGCAGGCAGACAGACAGGCAGATAGAGATAGAGACAGAAATTAAAAGGAAATTTTGAAAGAGGGAAAGGAGAAAATGAAAGTTCGATGTCGTGATTAACTCCAGAAAGTTCTCGATTAATGATGGAGTTTCGTTTGATACTTCTTGGAGAGAACGGCGGGGGGGGAGGGAGAAAAAGAGGAAGAGATGGAGAAATGGAAAGGAGAGAGGAGGGAAATGGAGAGGAGAGGGAGAGGAGGGAAAAGAGGAAGAGATGGAGAATGGAAGGGAGAAAGAGGAGGGAAATGGGGAGAGGAAGGAAGAGGAGAGAAAAGAGGAAGAGATGGAGGAAAGGGGAAAGGGAGGAAGAGAAGGAAATGGGAGGGAGAGGAGGAGAGAAAAAGAGGAAGAGATGGAGAAAGGAGGAAAGGAGGAAGAGGAGGGAAAGGAGAATGGGAGGAGAAAGGAGGAAGGAGGTGGAGAAAAGAGGAAGAGATGGAGAAAGGTGGAAGGGAGAAAGAGGAGGGAAATGGGGAGAGAAAGGAAAGAGGAGGTAGAAAAAAGAGGAAGAGATGGAGAAAGGTGGAAGGGAGAAAGAGGAGGAAATGGGGAGAGGAGAGGAAGGAGAGGAGGAGAAAAGAGGAAGAGATGGAGAAAGGTGGAAGGGAGAAAGGAGGAGGGAAATGGGAGAGGAAGGAGGGAGAGGAGGAGAAAAGAGGAGAGATGGAGAAAGGTGGAAGGGAGAAGAGAAGGGGAAGGAGGGAGGAGGAGGAGAAAAAGAGGAAGAGATGGAGAAAGGAGGAAGGAGGAAGAGGAGGGGGAAATGGAGGAAGAAGGAGGGAGGAGGAGGAGAAAAAGAGGAAGAGATGGAGAAAGGAGGAAGGGAGAAAGAGGAGGGAAATGGGGAGAGGAAGGAGGGAGAGGAGGAGAAAAAGAGGAAGAGATGGAGAAAGGTGGAAGGGAGAAAGAGGAGGGAAATGGGGAGAGGAAGGAGGGGAGAGGAGGGGAAAAGAGGAAAGAGATGGAGAAAGGTGGAAGGAGAAAGAGAGGGAAATGGGGAGGGAAGGAGGGAGAGGAGGAGAAAAAAGAGGAAGAGATGGAGAAAGGAAGGAGGAGGGAGAAAATGGGGAGAGGAAGGGAGGAGAGGAGGAGAAAAAGGAAGAGATGGAGAAAGGTGGAAAGGGAAAAAGGAGGAAATGGGAGAGAGGAATGAGAAGGAGGGAGGGAGGAAAAAAGAGGAAAGAGATGGAGAAAGGAGGAAAGGGAGGAAGAGGGGGAAATGGGGAGGACGGAGAGGGAGAGGAGGGAGAAAAAAGAGGAAGAGATTGGAAGAAGGTTGAAGGAGAAAGAGGAGGGAAATGGGGAGAGGAAGGAGGGAGAGGAGGAGAAAAAGAGGAAGAGATGGAGAAAGGAGGAAGGGAGAAAGAGGAGGGAAATGGGGAGAGGAAGGAGGGAGAGGAGGAGAAAAAGAGAGGAGATGGGGAAAGGAGGAAGGAGGAAGAGGAGGGAAATGGGGAGGGGAGAGGAGGAGGAGGAGGAGAAAAAGAGGAAGAGATGGAGAAAGGTGGAAGGGAGGAAGAGGAGGGAAATGGGGAGAGGAAGGAGGGATGAGGGGAGAAAAAAGAGGAAGAGATGGAGAAAGGTGGAAGAGAGAAAGAGGAGGGAAATGGGAGAAGGAAGGGGGAGGGAGGGGAGGAGAAAAAGAGGAAGAGATGGAGAAAGGTGGAAGGGAGAAAGAGGAGGGAAATGGGGAGAGGAAGGGAGGGAGAGGAGAAAAAGAGGAAGAGATGGAGAAAGGAGAAGGAGAAAGAGGAGGGAAATGGGGAGAGGGAAGGAGGAGAGGAGGAGAAAAAGAGGAAGAGATGGAGAAGGTGAAGGGAGAAAGAGGAGGGAAATGGGGAGAGGAAGGAGGGAGAGGAGGAGAAAAAGAGGAAAGAGAATGGAGAAAAAGGAGGAAGGGAGGTAGAGAAGGGAAATGGGGAGAGGAAGGAGGGAGAGGAGGAGAAAAAGAGGAAGAGATGGAGAAAGGTGGAAGGGAGGAAGAGGAGGGAAATGGGGAGAGGAAGGGAGAGAGGAGGAGTAAAAGAGGAAGAGATGGAGAAGGTGGAAGGGAGAAGAGGGGGAAATGGGGAGAGAAGGAGGGAGAGGAGGAGAAGAGGAGAGATGAGAAAGGAGGAAGGAGAGAGGAAAAAGGAGAGAAGGAGGGAGAGGAGATAGAAAAGAGGAAGAGATGGAGAAAGGAGGAAGGGAGGAAGAGGAGGGAAATGGGGAGAGGAAGGAGGGAGAGGAGGAGAAAAAGAGGAAGAGATGGAGAAAGGTGGAAGGGAGGAAGAGGAGGGAAATGGGGAGAGGAAGGAGGGAGAGGAGGAGGAAAAGAGGAAGATGGGAAAAAGGAGAAGAGGGAGAATGGGGAAAGGAAAGGGGGAGAGGAGGAGAAAAAGAGAAGAAGATGGAGAAGGAGGAAGGAGGAAGAGGAGGGAAATGGAGAGAGGAGGAGGGAGAGGAGGAGAAAAAGAGGAAGAGATGGAGAAAGGAGGAAGGGAGGAAGAGGAGGGAAATGGGGAGAGGGAAGGAGGAGAGGGAGGAAGAGATGGGAGAAAGAGGAAGGGAGGAAAGGAGGAAATGGGGAGAGGAAGGAGGAGAGGAGGAGAAAAAAGGAAAGAGATGGAGAAAGGAGGAAGGGAGAAGAGGAGGGAAATGGGAGAGGAAGGAGGGAGGAGGGGGAGGAGAAAAAGAGGAAGAGGATGAAGAAAGTGTAAGGGTGAGGACGTAGGCGGAGGAGGGACAGAGGAGGGGGAGGGGCGAAGGGAGGGGAAGGGGAGAGGCGGAGGGAGGAGATTAGGGATTGGGGGATGTAGAGAGAAGGGGAGGGAGGGAGGAGGGAGAGAGAGAGAGGAGGAGAGAGGAAAAACAGGCCGTGGAGAGGAAGAGGAGAAAGAGAGGGAAGAGGAAAGAGGAGAGAGGAGAGAGAGAGGAGCAAATGAGAAGAAATCAGAGAGAAGGGGCAGATGAGAGGAAGGGGGGAGTAGGAAAGGAAAAATGAAGAAAACAGAGAGGGGAAGGGAGGCTTAAGGAGATACGGGAAAGAGAAAGAGAGATGTGAAGGAGAAGGAAGAGGAGGAGGAGTAGGAGCGAAGAGGGAGAAAAAAAAATAGTTTTTTTGTGTATTAACATTGAGGTTTGGCCTTTTTCCACCTTCATAGGGATTATTGTAATTTTTCATAATAATGGTGATATTTTGAATTGTAATGTTGATGGTCCTGATAATTATACAAATAATAGTAGTAGCAGTAATGATGACAATCAAAAATAATGAATGATAATTACGATAAATGTCGAAAATAATGATAATGGTGATGGTAATAATAATGATAATCATAATGGTAATAATGATGATGATAACATTAATCACAATAATAACGTTTTATACTTACCGTTGAGTATATTATGTCACCATTACTCTCATCATATATACCAGTATTTATGTAAATCTGACCCGCTTCTTAGCGCCGGAACCCTCCAAGGAAGCCAAAGAACCCCCCCCCCCTTCCTCCCCCCTCGAATAAGATAAATTAGAAGTAATAAATAGGAGGAGGAAGCCACCGAGCGTCTCGAATTTACCGCCATAACTTTGAATTTGCAGCATAACGGTCACGTCATTTCTCGCTGACGAATGCCCTCTGGCGGGGAGGTGAGGCGAAGGGACACCGCGGCCTCTTCGCCTCCTGTTTTCTTATTGGCCTTTTTATTCGCTTATTTGTTGTTGTTTCGCGCGAGGGGGAGGTGTAAAGAGGGTGTGTGCGTGTGTTTTAAGTATTGTGGTGTTTGGGGTAGTGTTGTCGTGTGGGAGAACGCGCGTTGGGATGCAGGTTGTGCGCAGACGCCTAATCTTGCTGTCCTTTTGTGTTTGTTTACCTATGCTGGTTTTCTTGTTTGTATGTGCGTCTATGTCTGTTGTTCTGCTTGCTCTCTCTCTCTCTCTCTCTCTCTCTCTCTCTCTCTCTCTCTCTCTCTCTCTCTCTCTCTCTCTTCTTCTCTCTCTCTCTCCTCTCCTCCTCTCTCTCTCTCTCCTCTCCCTCTCCTTCTCCCTCTTTCTCTTCTCCCTCCCCCCCTGTCCTTCCTCTGTTTCTGGTCTCCCTTACCTCCCTCCATCCTCTCTTTCCCTTTCGCATGATTGGCCCTCGTCCCGCCCTGAGTGCCAGCCAAGTGTCACTTCCCCGTGTCACACAGTGCCTGGAGCGAGCTAAGGCCAGGAGGAAAGAGGGGTAGCCAGATAGGGCTTTATTGTCTCGCTGGAGGGTGAATTTTTCTATTTTTCCTTTTTCGTCTCTTATTTTCAATCTTGGAGGAGGAAGGCTTTTGTTTCTTGTTTTTGTTGCTGGTTATGTGTATGATATTTTGAAGGGGATGTTGTCTTTGAATAGTGAAAATATATAACGGTGTTGATCCTTTCTTTTCATTCACATACGTCACGCTTCTGAAGATTGTTATATGGGGAATAATTCACTAATTCTTTAGGCCTGAAAGAAAACAAGAAGTATTAATTAAAAAAGTATACGTTCATCGAGATTTATCTTCAGGAGAAAAAAAAGAAAGAACATCACATAAATTTCCAAAGGTTAGTTCACAATTATTTGATAGAGTGACCAGTTGGTTCAGATCCCGGGAAGGTTGATTTATGGCCGCCACAGTCCGCTTGCTCTGCGTTGCTCTTTTCTGTTTTCTTGTCACTTATTCTATTCTATTTTTTCGTCCTATTTATTTATTTGAATATGTTTCTCTTTTCTTCATGAATTATTCGCCATCACTCTCCATATTCTCCTTCGTGAACTCTCTCTCTTCTTCCTTCTTTTTTCCTTCCTCCTACTCTTCTTTCTATCCATGGTCTTCTCTTTTCCTTTCTTCCTCCGTATCTTCTCCTTTTCCTCATTTCCTCCTCTAGTTCCTCTCCTTCCTCTTCCTTCTGCTCCTACATGTCACCCTTTATCACCAACAAAATCGGCTAAGCTGCTACCTCCTCCTGATCTTCTTCCTCCATCACTTTCTTCCCCTCCACCGTCTCCTTCATCTTCATTTTTCTTCTCCTCCTCTTCTTCCTTCTTCTTTTCCTATTTTCCTATTTACGTCTCCTCCACCTCCTTCTCCTAATCCTCCTCCTCCTGTATCTCTCCCTCCCTCCCTCCCTCCTGCCGCCTCGTCTGCTGAGGTTGTTCTCATTTGTCTACAAACACCGCCCTCCCCTCCTCCCCTCCCCTCCCCTCCCCTTCCCTCCACCCCTTCCCCTCTGCCTTCCTCTCCATCCCCTCTGACCCCTTCCGTCCCCTTCACTCCTCCCTCCCTCTATCTTCGCCCTCCCTCTTCCCTCCTCCCTCCCTCTATCTTCGCCCTCCTCTTCCCTCCCGTCCCTCCTATCCTCCCTCCCTTCCTCACTCCCCTCCACCCTTCAGCCCCCCCCCCCCCCACGTCCCAGGAGTGGAGTGACCTCAACCGGAAGTCAATAGCCGAGGTCAAGTGGTCAGAAGGAGACTCTTGGTGCGACGTGGTGGTGTTGGAGAAGGAGGAGAGGGAGAGGAGGAGGAAAAGAGGAAGAGATGGAGAAGGGTGGAAGGGAGAAAGAGGAGGGGAAGGAGGGAGAGGGAGAGGAAGAAGAGAAAAAGAAGAGATGAAGAAAGGTGGAAGGGAGAAAGAGGAAGGGAATGGGGAGGAGAAGGAAGAAGCGGAGGAGGAGAAGAGGAAGGAAAAGAAAAAGGGAAATCTGGCTTTAGGGAAAGGAAGAGAAAAGGAATATGAAGAAACGCGAAACAAGAAAGGAAAGGGAGGAAGACAAGGTAGAGCGAAAAGGAAATGAAACATAAGAGGAGAAATTGGAAGGTTAAACAAAGGAAAGATAAAGAAAGAAGCAGAAAAAATACAACAGATACAGTAATCGGAGGAGGACTGAAGAAAACAAAAAAACGACAACAAAGAATAAAGAACATCGAAAGGAGGAGAGAAAAAAGGGAAGAACAATAAAGAAAGAAAACACAAACAAGAAGATAGAAAGAAGAGGAAAAAATGAACGAAAAGGCAGAGGCAGCGAAGAAGTTGAAGCAGGAGGAGGAGAAGGAGCAGGAGGAGAAGGAGGAGGAGGAGGAGGAGGGCCGGGACAGGTGGCGTCCCCAGCTGTCACTCAGCAGGGTGTAGGAGAGCCACCCTCACCCCCCCCCCTCTGCCTTCCTCTCACCCACTCCGAGGGACAAGAGGAGGGAAATGGACGGGGGGGAAGGAAGAAGGGGAGAAAGAGGAAGAAGAAAGGATAGGAATAATAATAATGGTAAGAGGAAGAGGTAAAGGAAGAAGAAGAGGATGAATAGGGAAAGAAGAAGATGAAGAGGAAAAGAAGAAGTGGAAGAGGAGGAGGAAAGGAGAAGGAAGAGGAAGAGATGGAGGACGTTGAGCAAGTAGGGGGAGATAATGAGGAGGGAAGGAAGAGTGTGAAAAAAGAGAAAGGACTCCAAAAATAGGTGGGAATAGGAAAAAGAATGAAGAAGAAAAGGAGGAGGGAACACGAAGGATAGATGGCAATAGAAAAAAGAAAGAAGAAACGATTGGTGCGAAAGAAGAGAAGAGAAACTAGGAAGAAGGATGGAAGGAAGAGAAAAGGAAGGAGAATTACAAAAGAAAAATGAAAGAAGGAACTGCGAAGGACAAGGGGAATAGGAGAGATGCACACGCGGTTGGTCGAACGGGAGCACTGTGTGTGAGAGAGAGAGAGAGAGAGAGAGAGAGAGAGAGAGAGAGAGAGAGAGAGAGAGAGAGAGAGAGAGAGAGAGAGAGAGAGAGAGAGAGAGAGAGAGAGAGAGAGAGAGAGAGAGAGAGAGAGAGAGAGAGAGAGAGAGAGAGAGAGAGAGAGAGAGAGAGAGAGAAACTGACTTGACTGACTGACTGACTGACAGTCTGACTGGCTGACAGACAGACAGACAGATAGATAGATAGATAGATAGATAGACAGACAGACAGGCAAACAAAGAAAGCGAGAAAGAACGAAAGAGAGAAAGAGAAAGACGGAGAGACAGAGCCAGACAGAGGGAGAGAGAGAAATACCCGTGGTGAGACAAGCAAGCAGGCGGAGACGGGAGACAGGAAACGAGAGAGACGCAGACGGAGAGAAGGAAATGAGAAGAAAGAATAAGAAGATATAAAGAGGACATTTAAGCGCAGACGGATTTCGAAGGCTTAAAGGAGGATGAATCGCGAAATGAGGAAGAGGGCAGAGGAGAGGAAATGGGAGAAGGGGAAGAGGGAGAATGAGAAAATGGGAGAGATAAAAATGGAGAAAGAAGAGGAGAAGGTGGGGGGGAGGGAAGAAAGGGGAGAGGGAGAGTGGAAGAGAGAATGAGAGGGAGAAGAGGGAGAATGAGAGAGAGAAGATGGAGAAAGAGGGTGAAAGGAGGAGAAAAGGGGAAGACAAGTGGAGAGGGAGAGTGGAAGAGAGAATGAGAGAGGATAGAGGGAGAGGAAGAAGAATGAGAGAGAGAAGATGGAGAAAGTGCATGAAAAGGAGGAGAAAAAGGGAAGGGAAGTAGAGAGGGAGAAGAAAAAGGAGGAGGAGAAGGGGAAGGCAGGGCAGAGGGACAAGAAGAGAGAGAGGAAGAGGGCAATGAAAAGGGAGATAGAGAAGGGGATAGAGAAGAAGAGAGAAGGGAAATGGAAAGAGAAAGGAGAGCGACAGGAATGAAAAGAGGGAAAGGGAGTAGGCCAAGGAGAGGAGATGGAGATGGAGAGGAGAGGCAGAGAGGGGGGGGGGAAGAATGAAACAAGAATAAGCGAAGAGAAGAGAATGTTAAGTGATGAAATAATTGATTTTGAAATTCGAACGATCGCTGTGGATAGAGAGGAAGGGAGGAAGAGAGGAAGGGAGAAGGACGAGAAGGAAGACGGGTGGGAAAGAGGGTGAGGAAGGGAGAAAAAAGAAGGAAAGCAGGAGGAAGGAAAGTAGAGGTTTGAGGGAAAGAGGAAGAAAGAGAGGGAAGGAGGAAGGGAAGAAAAGGTATAAGAGAGGAAGGAAAAAGATATAAGTAATTTTTTTTCTTCATTTTGTCTTTTATTGCATATTATCATTTGGTGTTTAGGATCATTCTTTTGTTTAGTTTGTATTGTCTTTATTTTTTATTGTTTCGTTGAGTAAATATTTGTTTATTGATGTAAGGGGAATAGTAATACAGATAAGGTCTCTCTCTCTCTCTCTCTCTCTCTCTCTCTCTCTCTCTCTCTCTCTTCTCTCTCTCTCTCTCTCTCTCTCTCTCTCTCTCTCTCTCTCTCTCTCTCTCTCTCTCTATCTTTCTTTCTCTCTTTCTCTCCCTCAGTCATAATGCTATCAATAAAAAGATTTATACTTCGAAATCGCAGAAAAGGAAATAACATAAAGAACATAATTTAGAAAAAAATATAAAATCCCGACTTTCATTCGATCAAGAAGCAGATTATTAATTAAACTTTTATCTGATTTTTTTTTTTTCTGAAAATAAATAATAAATCAACCTTTCTCTTGATATCAAAATGAATTTATAAAAGAGTAAAAGAATTAAGAAAAAAAAATGTTATGCGGGAAACTATTTCCTGTTATGTGGGGGGTGGGGGGGGGGGAGGGGGGAGGGGGGAAAGGGGGGACCACATGTTTGAACATTTTCTTCTTTCTTCTCTATCTTTTTTTTTTTTTTTTTTTTTTTTTTCTTGAGTGTTCTGCCCGTGAGACGGTCAAGATTATATTGTTCATTATTCTACTTTTTTTCACCCACTCATTCTCTCCTCTCTCTTCTCTCTCTCTCTCTCTCTCTCTCTCTCTCTCTCTCTCTCTCTCTCTCTCTCTCTCTCTCTTCTCTCTCTCTCTCGCTCTCTGAGGGATACACACACACACACACACCCACACACACACACACACACACACACACACACACACACACACACACACACACACAACACACACACACACACACACACACACACACACACACACACACACACACACACACACACACACACACACACACACACACACACACACACACACACACACACACACACACACACACACACACACACACACACAACACACACACACACACACACACAACACACACACACACACACACACACACACACACACACACACATACACACACACATATATGTGTGTGTGTATGTGTGTGTATATATATATTATATATATATATATATATATATATATATATATATATATATATATATATATATATATATATATATATATATATATAATATATATATATATATATTATATATATATATATATATATATATATATATATATATATATATATATATATTACACATATATACACGCACCCACATACACCTACCCACCTACACATAGACAGATATATGTATATATGTATGCAGGCATGTATGAATTTACTAATTCATTTATTAGAAGGCAAAGGCTGGGAAAGGAGGGAGGAAGACGAAGCAGCCGAAAATAGAAAGGGAGGGAGGGAGGGAGGACACACAGAAGGGAATGTCAGCAACATGACACTTTACAGTAACCATTAGTCCGTCATTACACGCTACAGTGCCATCAAGGGCCAGGGAGAGGGGGATGGGGAAGGAGGGAGGGAGGGAGGATGGGAAAGGAAGGGAAGGAAGGGAAGGAGAGGGAGGGAGGATGGGAAGGAAGGAAAGGAGAGGGAGGGAGGGAGGGAGGGAGGGAGGGAGGATGGAAAGGAAGGAAGGGAGAGGGAGGGAGGGAGGGAGGGAGGGAGGGAGGGAGGGAGGGAGGGAGGGAGGGAGGAGGGAGCCATATAGGTAGGTGGGCGGGAGGGAGGGGTATCGGTCAAAGTGAAAAGAGAAAGGGGAGCGGTAAGGGGAAGCATGGAGGGTATGGTCGGTAGAGGAGAACTAGGAGGGGCGGGGATACCAGAGAGAGGGAGGGAAGGGGAGGGAGGGGAGTGGAAGGAGGGAAGAAATATCCGACTCTAAAGGGGGAGGGAAAGGGAAGGGGTCGCTCGCGAAGGGGGAGGGGAGGGGGGAGGGTATCCCAATGGGAGGGGAAGGCGAGTGGCAAGGGGCATCTGAGGGGGGCGGGGAGGGGGGAGGGGGGAGGGGAAGGGTGAAAGTCAAGAAGGAAGGAAAAGGGGAAAGAGGGAGAGGGATAGATATCCACGGAAGGGCGGGAAGGGGGGGAGAAGAGTACTAATTGAGGGGAAGCGACAGAGGGGAGGAAGGGGGTGGGGCAGCCAAGCAACCCGAGAGAAAGGATGGAGATGGTTGGCCGGGGGGGGGGAGGGGGAGGGGGTTATTTGTAGAAGTTAAGAAGGGCAGGAAGCTACGGAGGGTGGAGGAGGGAGGGAGGGAGGGAGGTGGAGGAGGAGGAGGGAGAGGAGGAGGAGGAGAGGAGGAGGAGGGGAGGAGGAGGAGGAGGAGGAGGAGGAGGAGGAGGAGAGGGATTAGAGCAGGGGGAGGGTAGGAGGGAAGGAGGAAAGGGTCAGGAGAGAGAAGGGGAGGGGTCAGTGGAGGGAGGGAGGGAAGGAGGAAGGTGGAAGGAAGGAAGGGAGGGCGAGGAGATGGGGGGGGGAAGGGGGAGGAGGGGGGAGGGAAGGAGGGAGAAGGAGGGGAGGGAAGGAGGGAGAGGAGGGGAGGGGAGGGGGTGCCGGAAGGGACAGGAAACTGGTGCCGCTCACAACAGCTGCCGTGTCCCGCTGTTGCTTGTGATGGCCCAGTGTATGTGTGCGTGTCCATGTGGATACGAATATACACACACGCGAGAGCGCGCGCGCATACAACAACACACACACACACACACACACACACACACACACACACTCACACACACACACACACACACACATGCACACACATGTATACTCACACCACACATGTATACTCTCTTCCACACACACACACACGTTACTCACTCACACCACCACACACAGTACACACACACACACACACACACACCACACACACACACCAGCACACACACACACATACACTTATACATATATAACACACACAATACATACACAGACAAGCACACACAAACACATGCATACACACACGGGCGCACACATGCTCACAGTTTTGTTTACCGACCCCTTGCCTACTCCCCTCCCCCTCCCCCTCCCCCTCCCCCGACTCCCGCTTTACGGCCCCCCTTTGCGTTAACATTAAAACGCCGTTAAAATCTCGTTTACAGCCAACTTTTAAGTCCCGCCAAATCTCCGCAGAAACGATAAAGTCTCCGGGTTTTCCATACCTTCTTTTAACTTTTCCCAGTTCTTGTTTTACTTTGGAATTTTGTCTTCTTTTTACTTTGGAATCTTGTATCTTGATTTCTTGAATTCTGGTTTGAGAATATTCAAAGTCCATTTGCATTTATTACATTTCAGCAAAGAAGCTGGCATGAACCTGAGACGGGGAGAGAAAAAAGGATAAATTGGACTTTTCAAAAAAAGAAAAACAAAAATAACGGTTCTTCGCGAG
>NW_020870645.1:750349-752849 GCF_003789085.1 Penaeus vannamei | reverse complement strand
GAAAAGAAGTATATAGTCTGCATATACTTTGTATTTCTTCATCTTATGAAATGTGATATTTGCGCATTTATATATTTATTTTGTAGCACTGCGCTGAGATACTTATTATGTTAAACAAGAGATATTCCACTGAATAGAAATGAGTCAGTTGACAGTGGAGTTTTAAATGTGAAATCATATTTTGCAAAAGCTTCAGATTTATTCTTTTTGCCGATTTCACGAATCCTTTTCCGGAAACGCATATAAATGAACATTATATGCGTTTGTGTCGCGGTGTTGCCACATGATAGAGGCACACTTTGATTTTCCGCGCTGGTTAATATCATTTTTATCTTTTGTTTATGTGAATTATAACAAATATTCAAACTTTATAAATGAGAACATTTAGAAGCAAGTTTGGACTGCCATGGTTTTGTCAGCGCTTTTGTTCAGTTTGAAGTTTGTATTTTTATCCTAATGGTCCCTGGCGATGCGATTTTGTCACTGCTCTTCAGAGATTGATTTATTTCCAAGCTAAATTCATCCTAAGCGACGGAAATGGGGGAATATATATATATTTTTTATATAACATTTGTATTTGTTTTCATATAAATGGATGCTTAAACAGCAAACCGAAAAAGAATGAAAAAGTAAAGGAATCGGGCGAACCGATATTGCAAATTGCTTAAACGATACCGTTTCGTGTCCGATTTGATGTGAAAAGATGAACCAGCAGCGGTCGTTTAAATGTAAATAAAACGCCTCCAGGAAGAACAAAAGAGAAATAAAAAAAATTTAGAAGTGAAAGATTATTTGGAAACTGGATAACCTTTCTATGACCCTCAACGTATTTCCAATATCTCCCTAGCCTTCCATTAAAGGATACTTCTTAACTCATCCTCTAAAAGAAGAAAAATAAATAAAAATATCCATCGGTGGAGATAGAGGTTAATTCAACAAAAACTCCCGCGCTGCCATCTGGCGGCAGAAGAGGAAACCTTCCATTTAGTTTCCCGCGAATTTCAGCTTCGTTTGTCGGCCGACAGATGGCTCATCGGACGGAAAAGATGGTTCGGAACAAATAGCAAATGAATATTCATAATTATACGGTACATTTAGCTCAACAATTACCAATCAACACAGGTAACTACATTAGCTATTTCAGTAAAGAAAGCTAAGGGATGCCCCCTCTCCTCTCTCCTCTCTCTCTCTCTCTCCTCTCTCTCTCTCTCTCTCTCTCTCTCTCTCTCTCTCTCTCTCTCTCTCTTCTCTCTCTCTCTCTCTCTCTCTCTCTCTCTCTCTCTCTCTCTCTCTCTCTCCTCTCTCTCTCTCTCTCTCTCTCTCTCTCTCTCTCTCTCTCTCTCTCTCCTCTCTCTCTCTCTCTCTCTCTCTCTCTCTCTCTCTCTCTCTTTCGATAAGTAGATATGTAGATAGAGATGGGATAGATAGATACAAATAAGGAGACACGAGAAGAACACAGACAGAACACACACACACAGAGGCAGACAGAGACAGACTCAGACTGAGACAGAGACGGACATACATTCATACAGTCAGACAGAACCGTCTCGCAGAGCGGGGGTGGGGGGCATGTCAGGGTAAATCTGGTGTCACAATACCAACAATGCCAGAGCAAAAGTTTGTGTTGAGTTAGTTGTCGTAGTTTCTGCACTTTCTGGAAACTTATATTGCGTTTAAATATTACTCTCCTCTCCTGCCCCCCTCCCCTTACCCCCACCCCACCCCTAAACCAAAAATGGAAAAGAGAAAAAAAAGGAAAAAAGCTGAAAAGCAGATTGAAGTTTTTCTCTCTTACTGTGTTTAATTTATTCCAGTGGCACTCGAAAAAGGTCGTATTATTTATTTCGAGGAAAAGAAACTCTAATGGTGTCACACTAGCACTTTTTCTTTCCGTCATTTTTTGACAATTTATTGAAATTTTGTTAATTTTTGAGCGAATTGTCGACTTTCCAGACAGACAATAATGATCGTTTCCGTCTGAAAACCTTAAACGTCGACTTTTTCAGCCAAGCAAAGTCAAATCAAGGGTTATATTCGAGAATGTTTGTATTTATGTTAAATATAATTATCCAAGAATTGACGGAAAAAGTGCGCGCGTGGCAGCACCTTCCCATCGGTTCGGGAGGAAAAAGAAAAGCGGAAACTCGAGGCCGAATTTGCGAATGGAGTTCGGAGTCCTCGGTGTTTCCCGCGTAAAGTTACTCGTCTTAAATGCCATTAATTGATAAAGTTTGCGCTTGTAAGTCAAGTAAAAGGTGATTCTGGTCTCGGTCGAAGTTGGCGGCGAGTTTGTTTGATCCTTCTTATGATGAAGTTGAGTAATGAGGCGCCGTTTTTTTCTTTTTCTTTTTCTTTTTGAATTGGAGAGGAGGTGATGTTAAACACAGCGCCTTGCGTATTTTTGGTTAGTTGTTTCGGTAAAATTTATTGTGTGCTGGTATTTGTCTTCTGTCTGTCTTTCTGTCTTTCTGTCTTTCTGTCTGTCTGTCTGTCTGTCTGT
>NW_020870645.1:735964-740964 GCF_003789085.1 Penaeus vannamei | reverse complement strand
ACGTCGCCGCCTGCGGCAGGAAGCCCTCGCTGCTGGGCCCGGGCGCCTTCGGGCTCGCGAGGCTCAGCTGGGATGAAGGTTTGGTCGTGCAGGTCGCACTGCAAGCGACGCTTAAGCCTAGTTTACTGGCTGAAGCGAAGGCTTTGACGCTGCTCAGGAGAAAGCCACACGTGCAGCAGGTCGCGGGCATCTGTTCCGAGTAGCTGTCACTCGCCACCAAACACGGCGGTCCAGCGCCGAGGAGGCACGCGAGGCGCGTCCCTTCTTTGGAAAGCAGAAAGCCTGGAATGCAACGCAGAGAGACTTTCTCTCGGCATTCCACGCGGAGGGAATCGCACGCTGCGACCTTTCCGCTGACTGTTTGGGCGTCGACCGGAGCCAGCAGGATCCCAAGGTCAACATCATCGACTTCGGAGGATGTCGACGTCGAGTATTTCCAACAGATTCTCCTCGACCTGTTCCCCGGCGGCAGCTTTGCCTCTTCGCTCGAGGACGGCCTCCTCGTGCTCGGCTCGCGCCAAGCCTCAAGCGACGAGCGCGAGGTGTGATGTGTGGGGGGTGGGGGGGGGGGGGGGTAGATGAAATAGATTAAAATGAGAGAGAAAATATATATGTATGAAATGGATCCCATGAAATACACACACACACACACACACAAAAGAATATTACTATGGAAATAATAATAATAAATAAAGAAAAACAGCAGCGTAAGTAAATGTGCGTCTTCTGGTAAGGACATAGCAAAAAAAACGTGTATGTTTGTCAGTGTGCGCATAATAATGCGTACATGTATAAATTCTATTTTTCTAAGGAGCCTTACCGAAATAGTATCTTTCTCTCTTTTCTTCCCTCCCCCTCCCCCCCCTCTCTCTCAATCTCCTTCTCCCTCCTCTGCTTTTCTCCCTCCCTCTCCTCCCCCTCCCTCCCTCCTCTCTACACCCTCCCTTCTTCTTTCTCCCACCTTCCTCCTCTACTCCCTCCTCTCTCAACCTCCTTCCGGCTCAGTCTCCTTCCTCCTCCTTCTCCATCTCCTCCCCTTCCTTCTCTCTCTCCTTATCCATCTCCTTCCCTCCCTCCTTCTCCATCTCCTTCCTTCCACCCTTCCCTCCCTCCCTTTCTCTCTCCTTCTCCATCTCCGCCCTCCCTCCTTCTCCCTTCCCTCTCTACTCCGTCTCCATCTCCTCCCCTCCCTCCTTCCCCCTCTAATCCCTCCCCCTCCCCCCTTCCATCTCCCCCCCCCCTTCTCTCTCTCTTTCTCACATCTCGCATGACAATTAACACCGTTTTTCTCCTCTCTCTCGCCTCCGCAGTCAAGATGCGTTCGGTGATATGCGGAGTCCTCGTCCTGCTGGCCTGCTGCTGGTGCCCTGCTGAGGGCTGGGGTTACATCTTCAGCAGGTAAGTGAAGATTTGCCGAATGAGTTATCAGGAGATTCAGGATCAAGCAGGAGGAGGATTTTATCATTATTAGTATTATTATCATTCTACTTGTTCGTTTTGTTGAGGTGCGTGTGTGTGTATGTATGTGTGTGAAACACACGCACACAAACATACATACATATTATATATATATATATATATATATATATATATATATATATATATATATATATATATATATATATATATACATAAGTATATATATATATATATTATATATTTATTTATTATATTTATTTATTTAGATATATATATTTGTGTGTGTGTGTGTGTGTATGTGCGTGCGTGCGTGCGTCCCTGTCTGCCTGCGTGCGTGTGCGTGTGTGTGTGTGTGTGTGTTCATGCATGCCCAACTATACAAGAGGATATTTGTCTATATGCAGATGTATGCAAGTGTTTTGAGCGAGGCATTCATCCGCGAGGTCGCTTCGGCAGCTAAGTGTTGCATTCGAAGAGTGGAAAACTCGGGCGCAATGACACGCCCGAGATTACACGGGGAGTTTTACGGAAGAGGGAATGGACTTCGGCTCTGAAATCATGGATTCATGGGACGATTTGGGTTGCGGGTCATGCTCATCAAGATGGTGTGTGTGTGTACGTATATTAGCACACACACACACACACACACACACACACACACACACACACACACACACACACACACACACACACACACACACACACACACACACACATATATATATATATATATATATATATATATATATATATATATATATATATATATATATATTATATATATATATTATAGTTATAGCGAATATTCTGTTGACTTATTCCCACTGTTGCGTATTTATTATTGTTATTATTATTATCATTATTATTATTAGTAGTAGTATTCGATTTGTCATCTATGATAACGGAAATGTTGCATTCTGTTATTCTATGTAAACTCTTGCTATCATCTCCTAAGTTGTATTGCTATATATACGCATTTTTCTATAATGATTTGTGTCGTTTTAAAACTCTCTTCCTCTCTTGATGAAAAGAAATGATTTGTTTAATTCTTTGTTACGCTCTCTTATATCTTATATTTTATCTATGAGGGTTTGATGACTATAGTTCCATGTTCCAACAGTCTTAATAATTATTATGGTGTACAGGACGCATAACAGTAACTCATACAATAAACCACAATATATACAGAAATCAACAAAGAACATGTAATATGTAACAGTCAGACAGTCTATAGCATACAATATACAATAGTCTATATTGCACATAACATACCACGTTTAACAATCTACACATGTTCCTCCCAAGACCCTTTCAGCCATCCTTACGTTCACCCTTGGAGAGGAAAAAGAAAGAAGGAAAAAAAGAGAGAAAAAGGGACAAAGTTTTGTGCTGTCCAACTGAAAAGGTCTTTCTTAGGTTGACGTTTAAGGCACAAATGGTCTTTATAGGGGGACCCCTCTCTTGAGAGAGAGAGAGAGAGAGAGAGAGAGAGAGAGAGAGAGAGAGGGAGGGAGGGAGGGAGGGAGGGAGGGAGGGAGGAGGGAGGGAGAGAGGGATAGGAAGGAGAGAGAGAGAGAGAAGAGAGAGAGAGAGAGAGAGAGAGAGAGAGAGAGAGAGAGAGAGAGAGAGAGAGAGTCGAGAGAGAGAGTAGAGTCAGAGAGAGAGAGTCAGAGAGAGAAGGGGGGAGGGGCAGACAGACAGAAAGAAAGATAGACAGATAGATAGAGAAGGAGACAAACAATAAGGGAGATATGAAAAACGTAAACAAAAGAAAAGACACAAAAAAAACACTTATCAGGCACACGAAACGAAACGGGAAAAAAAAACAGCGAGAAAAAGGAAAAAGAAAAAAACTTAACCTCGCCGATTTCGCTGCATCATGACCCCGGCTAGGGAAAGAGGCTACAACCTGCGCTCATTAAAGGGATTCGGACGCAGCCAGAATACCAAAAGGAACGGAAACGGAGGAAGATTTTTCCGTAGATTGAAATAAAAGAAAGATTATCTTGATTTGTTGCTTTGTTGTGTATATATTGTGTAAGTGTGTGTGTGTGTGTGTGTGTGTGTGTGTGTGTGTGTGTGTGTGTGTGTGTGTGTGTGTGTGTGTGTGTTGTGTGTGTGTGTGTGTATGTGTGTGTGTGTGTGTGTGTTGTGTGTGTGTGTGTGTGTGTAGTGTTGTGTAAGTGTGTGTAAGTGTGTGTGTGTATGTGTGTGTATTGTGTGTGTGGTGTTGTGTGGTGTGTGTGTGTGTGTGTGTGTTTTAGACAGTTAGACATATTGACACATAAGCAGAGAGAATATATTTACATAGACATAATCCAAACCACACACACACACCACACACACACAAACACAACACAAACACAAACACACACACAAACACAAACACACGCACACAAACACACACACACACCCGCACGAATCCACACATCAAAGAAAAAGTGAGCGGTACACGGGGGTCGGGGGGGGGGGAGGGGGGGCTAAGACCTCGCCATTCACACGGGCGATCTATATGCAAAATACGATTTCGAGAAACACCAATAAAAGGAGCGGAGGTCATGCTGAGTCCAGACGAAGGGGGTAAGGGGGAGGGGGGGAAGCATAGGAGGGGAGGGCGAATGGGAGGGGAGAGGAGAGGGGAGGGGGGGGGTAAGGGGGATGGGGAGGGAGGGGAGGGGGAGGGGAGGGAGAGGGGAGGAAGAGAGCGGGGATAGGGAGGGGGAGGGAGAAGAAATGAGGAAGGGTGGAGGAGGGAGGGGGAGGGGAAGGGGAAGGGAGGATGAAGGGGAGAAGGAGGCGGATAAGGGCGAAATGAAGGGGCGGGAGGAAGGTAAGGAGTGATGGTTTGTGTGTTGTGCGTGTGTTGTATGTACTTGTATAGGTTATATTATCATATACAATTGTGCTTGCTTGTATATCTATATCTATTTATATCTCCCTATTTATTGCATGCATCTCTCTCTCTCTCTCTCCTCTCTCTCTCTCTCTCTCTCTCTCCTCTCATATATATATATATATATATATATATATATATATATATATATATATATACCCAGGAAAAAGCGCCACAGCGAAAAAGTCTTTGGCATATTCGTGTGTTTTCTTGTTCTTCCTTCGTTATTCCTTTTACTATTCTAAATCTATATCTGTCTCTCTCTCTCTCTCTCTCTCTCCTCTCTCTCTCTCTCTCTCTATATATATATATATATATATATATATATATATATATGTGTGTGTGTGTGTGTTGTGTGTGTGTGTGTGTGTGTGTGTGTGTGTGTGTGTGTGTGTGTGTGTGTGTGTGAATGAGTGTCTGTGTGTGACAGCGAAAATTTTGTGTCCCTTCGCCTTTGTATCCGGCCACACCCGCCGTCGACCCACCTAATTGGCCATGCTAATCCGCTGGCCAAGGTCATTACGGGTCGAATAGGCTCCCTTCCCTTTTAGGCCTACGAGTATTTTGAGGGGAATTCACCTCCCCTCCCCCCTCCCTCCACCCACGCGCTCCACTTCTTTCCTCTATTCGTCGTTGAGTTTCTTTTCTCTCTTTGCCTTTCATTTACTTTCTCTATCCATTCCCTTTT
>NW_020870645.1:725964-730964 GCF_003789085.1 Penaeus vannamei | reverse complement strand
AACCCGAACGAAAAGAACTAAACGAAAAAAAGAAAGAAAACCCAACCCGAAAAAAAAACATTTCACCGCGACTTCAAGACCTCAGTCCCACTCCTTAAAAGTCAAAAATGCTAACTGATTATTTGCTTTCGTGAGTGGAGTTCCTCTCTGCTTCCGAATGCTTTCTTTACCCACGTGCCTGTGAGATAAGACTCCTGACCCTTGTGATGACTGATTGCGAGGTCAAAAGAGAGAGTTAGAAGATGAGAGGGAGAGGGGGAGGGAGAGGATGGTGAGGGGGAGGAGAGAGACATGGATAGGTAGGTAAGTAGGTGGGGAGGTAAGGGAATGGGAAGGCAGGTAGATAGATAGACAAACAGTCTAAGCTAAACACGACCAAGACGAAAATTTAAAAAATAACAAGCACACATACATCACACACAAACAAGCATACATAACAAGCACACATACATACATACACACACAAACAAGCACACATACACACACACAAACATACATACACACACACAACACACACACACAAACAAGCACACATCATACATACACACAAACAAGCAAACACGCACAAAACAAACAGAGCCAAAGAGCGCCAAGCGAGCCCTCCGCCTCCACCTGGCGCACAAACAAGTGCAAACGGAGCGGCCTCCTCCGGGACCCGAGATGATGCCAAGACGAGGTCGCTTTGAAGTGGATCAGGTAGATAAACCTTATGCGGGTATCTTTTTATCTTTTTGGTCTGATTCTGTCTGTTTGTTTGTCTGTCTTGAGTGTCTCTCCCTTTTTCGTTTTTTTTTCTCTCTCTTTTTCTTTCTTTTTCTCTTTCTTTCTCTTTTTCTTTCTTTCTTTCTTTCTTGGATAACGCATGGATGTGCTTGCAGAAGATGAAGTGAAAATGAGAAAAAAATCGATACATTAAGAGAAAATGCCGAATATAGCAACGAATAGCCTGATAAGCTGATAGACAGACAAATAGATGGACAAATAGATGAATAGATATTTAATATGTAGATAAATGGATAACTAAATACATAGATGGATAGACAGATGGATGGATAGATAGGTAAATAGACAGGAATACAGATATAGATTAACAGATAGATAGATATACAGATAGATAGGCAGACAGATAGATAGATAGAGATGGACAAATAGATAGAGAAAGAGGGGATAGTGAAACCATTTGAATCTTAAAGTGACAAAAAACTTTCGCATCTGAAACATACTAAGGAATGTTTTTCAAGCCTCGATTTTCAGAGTGTTGTTTTTGTCACTTTCAGAAACTTCAAATTTGTTTTTAAAGACAACGGATACAGGCTTTGTGTGTTGTTTTATATGATTCTTTTCTTAAGAATACGTGGAAGGATAAAATATATTACGGTACAGAATATCATTGATGGAAAATACGGTATTTCATCAAAATGAACGAAGCAATATATATAATTTTGTGTCTCTTCTTTCAAATATTTTACTTTACTGAGAATTCGAGGAATTATAAAATCTATTACAACAAAGTATGCCATTCATATTAGATACTGTATAGAATGGATAAATCAGTATTGCTTTTTAAGTCGATACTCGCATGAAAGCTAATTATATCCCTGGTCTTATTCTCAGATTTAGTAATTATAAGATTTAATTAATGTGTGCATATGTGTGTGTAGAGAGAGAGAGAGAGAGAGAGAGAGAGAGAGAGAGAGAGAGAGAGAGAGAGAGAGGAGAGAGAGAAGAGAGAGAGCAGACAGAGATAGAGAGACAGACAGAGATAATGACAGGGAAGACAGAGACAGACAGACAGACAAAAAAGACAAAAAAAAAAACAAAAAAAAAACCCGCATAAGGTCTTTTCTCAGTGTGAGGATTCCACGAAACTATCTTGATATTCGTAAATGGATTTAAAGTGATGTTTTCGACGAAACTGCAATCCACATAGGAGAGAGGAGGAGGGAGGGAGGAGGGCGAAGAGAGAGAGAGAAGAAAGAAAAGAGAAAGGAGGAGAGCAGAGAGAGAGAGGAGAGAGAGAGAGAGAGAGAGAGAGAGAGAGAGAGAGAGAGAGAGAGAGAGAGAGAGAGAGAGAGAGAGAGAGAGAGAGAGAGAGAGAGGGAGAGAGAGAGAGGGAGGAAGAGAGAATGAAAGAGAGAGGCACGGCGAGAGAGAGAGGGGGGGGAGAGGGAGAGGCTGGTGCTATTTGAATAACTGGTGTTCCAAACCCTATTGATAATGCAGTGGTAGGATGCTCTTTTTCTCTCTCTTCTCTCTCTCTTTCTATCTTTCTTTCTTTCTGTGGTATCTCTCTCTCTCTCTCTCTCTCTCTCTCTCTCTCTCTCTCTCTCTCTCTCTCTCTCTCTCTCTCTCTCTCTCTCTCTCTCTCTCTCTCTCTCTCTCTCTCTCTCTCTCTCTCTCTCTCTCCCTCTCTCTCTCTTCCTTCTTCTTCTAGAGACCTTAACTCCGTCCCCACAAGAGGGAAAGGGGGAAGAGAGGGGAGGGGGGGAGAGGGAGAGAGGAGAGGGTAGGAACAGAGGGGAGGGGAGAGAGTAGGAACAGAGGGGGAGAGAGGAAGAGGATAGGCAGAGGGGTAGAGAGGAGAGGGAGTAAAAAGAGGGGAGAAAGGAGAGGAAGAGAGGGGAGAGAGAGGAAGGGAAAAGAGGGGTAGAGAGGAGAGGGATAGGGAGAGGAGAGGGGGGAGGGGAGGGGCAGGCCAATGAGCGCGTCCACCCACACACACACACACTAAAGGGGCTGTACCTGATGGCCCGCTCACCTGGTCGCTTCGTGGCGCACGTGAGGAAGGCACGAAATGTTCCTTCTGGTAGTGGAATGACGGGCGTTTGTAGGCCGTGCGCTGGCGATGGGTGGCGGGGGGCGGGGGGAGGGGGGAAGGGGGCTCATTTATGTGTAATGACAGGGGGGGGGGGGTTGTTTGTGTGTGGGAGGAGGAGGACGGGTTCTGTGCGTGTTAGGAAGAGTGTTTACTAGGGTGCGTTTGCGTGTGGATATTGGAGAAGGTATGTGGGTGAGAGTGTGTGTACTTGTTTGTTTTGTTTGTGATTGTTTATGCGTGGGAGGGATTCTGTGTGGTTTTTGTACGTGTGTTTGTATGTAGGCTTATGAGTATTTGTGTGTGTATGTGTGTGTGTGTGTGTGTGTGTGTGTGTGTGTGTGTGTGTGTGTGTGTGTGCGTGTGCGTGTGCGTGTGCGTGTGCGTGTGCGTGTGTGTGTGTGTGTGTGTGTGCGTGTGTGTGCGTGTGCGTGTGCGTGTGCGTGTGCGTGTGCGTGTGTGTGTGTGTGTTGTGAGTGTGGTGTGTGTGTGCGTGTGCGTGTGCGTGTGCGTGTGCGTGTGTGTGTGTGCGGTGGTGTGTGTGTGTGCGTGTGCGTGTTGTGTGTGTGTGTGTGTGTGTCTGTTGTCTGTCTGTCTGTCTGTCTGTCTGTCTGTCTGTCTGTCTGTCTGTCTGTCTTCTGTCTGTGTGTATCTGTGTGCTTATTCTCGATACATACCTGAATTCAACCCCATCACATCTACCTCACAACACCCAAAATCACTCTATAAATCAACCGATCTCTTCACAAAACAAAAACACAAACAAAAAATGTGCAACAAAGAGCATTGCAATCAACGAAGCTTCCCGGGAGAGATGCCACAGGAAGCTCTCGCGTCGCTTACATTACTAATAGATCTTTCCGTCCCTGGAGAGGAAGGGCGGAAGGAGGGAAGGGAAGAAAGGAAGGGCGGAAGGAGGGAAGGGAAGAAAGGAAGGGCGGAAGGGAGGGGAAGGGAGGAAGGGAAAGAGATGGAAGGAGGGAAGGGAAGAAGGAAAGAGATGGAAGGAGGGAAGGAAGAAAGGAAAGGGATGGGAAGGAGGGAAGAGAGGGAGGTGGAGGAAAGGAAGATGAGGAAACTGGATTAAGATTAAGAGAGAGAAAGAGAATCAAGGAAGGATGGAAGGAGGGAAAGGAAGAAATGAAAGGAATGAGAGGAGGGAAAAGAGAAGGGGATGGAGAGAGGGGAAAGTGGGAAGGGATGAAAGGAAGAGGAGAAACTGAAAATACTGAGTAAGAGAGAGTCAAGAAAGGGTGGAAGGAGGGAACAGAGGAAAGGAAGGGATGGAAGGAGAAAAAAGAGGGGAAAGAGAAAGAGAAGAAAAAAATAAGAAAAGAAGGTTGGAATATAGAGAAAAAAGGATGACGGCCGATGGAATGGAGAGAGATGGAAGGATAAGAGGGAAGGAAGGAAAGAAAGAGATGGAAGAAGAGAGAAAAGGGGGAACTAGAGAGAGGGGAAGTAGGCAGGTGGGAAGAAGGAAGAGGAGGAAACTGCAATAAGAGTAGGAGGATGAGAGAGTAAAAGATGGGTAGAAGGAGGGAAAAGAAGAAAGATCGGGAATGAGGGATAGAAAACAGCAAATTACAAATTACGAAGGGGAGAACTGGAAAGATAATAAAGATATTACTAACGGTAATGATAATAACCGTAATTTTAACGATAATGTTAATAATAATATACGTAACAACAATAATGACGGTGATGGTGATGGGTATGATGTTAATGACAATGACAATGATGAAATCAATAACTGTAATTGCGATAATAATGATTATAAAATAATGATAATATTCATAATAATGATAATAAAGCTAAGTATAGTAATGACAATAATGATAATAATCAAACCGATAAGAAGAAAAAGTAAGAGAAAGAAAGAAAAAGAAGCACAATAATTACAAGAAACAGAAAGAAATAGAAGAAAAAGAATGATGATTGAAAATAATAACAACAACGAGGATATTGGTGATACCGATAATAAAAATGCTCCCCCAACAGACACTTACCGAAGAACACAAGGTATTAACACAAAAAAAAAAAAGAAAAAAGAAAAGAAAAGAAAAAAAAAACTTTTCAAAAATTTCCTTCATCAAGCGAAAGTCTTATTAATTAGAGGGTAATAATTGGCCTGATAAGTTATGGTCATGTCTAATACATATTGCTTATTATCCACTCACTCACG
>NW_020870645.1:721968-725059 GCF_003789085.1 Penaeus vannamei | reverse complement strand
CCCTACTTACCCCTACTACCCCCTCCCCCCCACAAAAGGCTTCACACGATGACACAATACTTGCTCGCCAGTGTCAGACCTGTCACTCTCTTTTTTTCTTTTTTCTTTTTTTTCTTTTTGCATGTTCTGGTGTCGCGTTCCGCACGAGCTGACGCCTTAAATTGGACAATTAACCCTACCTCATTACCCCCTTCCTCCCCCCCACCCCCCACTCTCCCTCCCCCTTTCTTCCCACACTCCTCTCCTTGACCCAAATCCCTTTAACTTTTCCCCTCTCTCTTTTAAAACGTCCCTCTCTTTGTCTCTTCTTTCCCTCTCTTTTCCTTTTCCCTTCCCCCTCCTTCGTCCTCATCCTTCCTCCCTCCCCCTTTTACCTTCCCTCTCTCCCTCCCTTCTTTCTTCCCTCCCTCTCCTTTTCACTTCCTCCCCCCTTCCCTTCTCTCCCTCCTTCCTCCCTCCCCCATTTTTCCTCAGCCTTTCCCTTCCCTCTCTTCCTCCCTTTCCCCTTCCTCCCTCCCTCTTCCCCCTTGTTCCCTCCCCTTCATCCTCCCTCCATACCTCTTCCTCCCTTCCCTCCACTCCCTCCTTCCTCCCTCCCCCTTTCCCTTCCCTCTCTCCCTCCATTCCTCCTCCCCTCCCCTTCCCCTTTTCCTTTCCTCTCTCCCTCCTCCCTTCCTCCCTTTCCTCTCCCTTCTCCCTCCCCCTTCCCCCTTCCCCCTTCCCTCTTCCCTATCTCCTTCCCTCCCTCCCTTCCTTCCCTCCCTTCCCCCTTCCCCCCTCCCTTCCCTCCCCTCCTCCCAACAAAATACACACTCATCTTTTTACAACTCGATAAAAATTCCCCTCACCCCCTCCCTCCCTCCCTCCCCTCCATCACCCCTCTCCCCTCCCTCCCTCCATCACCCCTCCCCTCCCTCCCCTCCCTCCCTCCCCTCCATCACCCTCCCCTCCCTCCCCCTCCCTCCCCTCCATCACCCCTCCCCCCTCCCCCCTGCATGCCAAAAAAAAAAAAAGAGTGCAACACAACCGCCCGAATGCAAAGTGGTAATTTGCAAATGATTATAATATCAGTTGCAACGAAAGCCGTGGAGCGCCCGGTGCACTTGAAGTGGCACTCGGGAGCCATTTACCGAGCACCGGCCGGAACGAACTTCTTGGGATGGTGGTGCCAGGATTCCGGTGGTGATGGGTGGTGGGTGGTGGTGACGATGGTGGTGGTGTGTGGTGGCTGCCGGTGGGTGGTAGGCTCGGTGATGGTGGTGGTTGGTGATGATGTTGAACATGTGGTTGGCAGATGGGTGATGATGATGGTCATGGTTCGGTGAATGATGGATGGGGTGGTCGTCAGAGTGACAGTGATGATGAGTTGTGCAAAGGTCGGTTGATGATGTGGTGGTGACGGTTGGTGGTGGGTGGTGTGTGGTGCGGTTGTGATGATGGTGGGAGGATCGGTGGTTAGTGGTGGTGGTGTGGTGGTTGATGGTGGTGGTGAGAATGGTGGTGCAGTGCGATGGTCCGGTGGGGTGGGTGGTGTGGCTTGAATCGGTGGTGGATGGTCGGTTGGTGGTTGATGGTGGGGTGGTGGGACGGTGTTGATTGGATGATGGTGGTGATGGTGGGTGTCGGTGGGGTGATGGTCGCGGTGATTGATGATTGGTGGTTTTGAAGGTGACAGTGTGGTGATGTGGGTGTGCGTGCAGATGGCGATGGTGGTGATGATTGTGGGTGGTGGGTGGTCGGTGGTGATGATGGTCGGTGGTGGTGGTGGTGTGCTGGTGGTGAACGGTTGAGGATGGTGTGTGGGTTAGTGGTGGTGGGGTGAGATGGTGGTGGTGTCTGACGGTAATCGATGATGGTTGGGTATGATTGATGGTGGTGGAATGGTGACGTGGTGATGATGGGGTGTTGGTGGTGCAGCGGCGTGGTGGTGCGTTGGATGATGGGCGGGGGGTGGGGGGGGGGGGGGTTTTTTCTCTTTCTTGGGGGGCGTGGTGCGTGGTGATGGTGGTAATGATGGTGGTGGTGGTGGGTGGTGTGGTGACGTAGATGGATGATGAGGCTGGCGGTGAGGATCGGTGCAGGGTAGTGCGTGGGTGGTGGTTGATGGTGCGGTGGTGGTGATGGTGGTGGTGGTGCGGTTGGGGACAGTCTGGATGATTTTGGTGGCTTGGTGATGATTGGTGGTGGTGCGGTGGGTGGACAGGATGGTATGATGATGGTGGCGGTGGTGACGGTGCGTGTGACAGTGAATGGTGGTGGTGGTGATTGAATGGTGGTGAAGGTGACGATGTTGATGGTGGTGGTGTGATGCGTGTGTGGTTTGTGGACAGTGAATGATGCTGATGGTGGCTGGTTGATGCATTGGTGATGGGAAGGGGCGATGTTTGATGATGATGATTGATCGTAGGTGATGATGAAGATAATGACGATGGTGACGATGATGAAGATGATGGTAGTGGTGATGATAGTGATGAAGGTGAAGATGATTAATACAACCCAATATGATGATGATAATATTAAAAACAGTACCATCATCACGAATAATAAAAGTCACAATACCACTGCTTTTATTACTGCTAACAATTATCATCACCACCAATCATTATTATAACTCATATAATCATCATTATCATCATCATTATATCTATGTATCTCATATTACCAATTATTTCTTATTAAAAGGCAATAAATCTAGTTACAAGAATTTCAAACAACAAAAATAACAAATAAATGAATGAATTAATAAGTAAAAAAACAAATAATAAAATGAATAAATAAATAAAAAGAAATGAAGAAATAAGATAAAGATGAATAAAATGAAATAAATAAATAAACATATAGATAAAATGAATAAACAAACTAACAAATAAATAAATGAATAAATATATAGGAAATTAAAAAAAAACTAAACAAATAAATAAAATAAATGAGCCATATTTATGAAAAACAGATAAATAAGTAAATAAGTAAAACAGCAGATAAAGAAATTAATAATAAATAAATGATAAATAAAAACAGATAAAAAACAAAACAAACAAAAGAAACAGTTATAAGAAAACAACACAAACGAAAATAAATAACAACAACAAAC
>NW_020870645.1:714468-716968 GCF_003789085.1 Penaeus vannamei | reverse complement strand
AGGGGAGAATAAAGGAAGAGGAAATGAGTCGAGAGATGAAAAAAAAGGGGAGAGGAGGCGAGATCACGAGACGAAAGATATAAAACAGTAAATACAAGAGTAAAAGCAGAGACACGAGGACCAGGAAGAGGAGCGAGAGGGCGAGGGCGAGAAGAGTGCCATCGAGTGCCACCCGCTTTAATAAGTCTCTTATCTCGGTGCCGCCACGGTCCAGGCCCTCGCCCTCGCTCCCTCCCTGTTTATCTCCCTCAAGTGGCAGCCGAGACAGGGGGGCGGAAGGGGGAAGGGGGGGAGGGGAGGGGGAAGGGGAGGGGAGGGCGGAGGGGGAAGGGAGGAAGGGGGAAAGGGAGGTAGGGGGAAGGGAGAAGGGGAAGGGAGGGAGAGGAGGTGGAGAAGGGGAGAGGGAGAGGGGAAGGGGGTACTTTGGGGGAGAGGGAGAGGGGAAGGGGTACTGGGGCAGAGGAGAGGGGTGGGTGTAAGGGCGGAGGAGAAGGGGGGAGTGAGGGAGAAGGGAGAAGGGAAGGGTGGGTTACAGGGAGGAGGAGAAGGGGGTAGGGGTCCATGGAACGGTAGAAG
This sequence comes from Penaeus vannamei, assembly GCF_003789085.1. NCBI lineage: Eukaryota > Metazoa > Arthropoda > Malacostraca > Decapoda > Penaeidae > Penaeus > Penaeus vannamei. The sequence goes on along the minus strand of NW_020870645.1, from coordinate 716,392 downwards.
TACACGGCGAAGGAGAAGTGGGAAGGAAGGAGAGAAAGGAAGATAGGGGGGGGGAGAGGGAGAGGGTCAAAGGGCGCCACGAAGATGCTCGGATCTCACTCGCTATCTTATCTGTGGGAGATGATAAGGCGCCATCCCTGTGTCTCGGTCTTGCGAAAGGGGACAGCGAGGCGACTGAGATGAGCGCAAAAGGACATCGAATGGAGATAAAATCGACATAGAAAGAATAAACATGGGAGATAGGATAATGGAGAGGAATTCGATATAGAAAGAATAACATGGGAGATAGGATGATAGAAGAATTCGATATGGAAAGAATAAACATGGAGATAGGATAATAGAGAAAAATTCGATATGGAAAGAATAAATATGGAGATAGGATAATAGAAAGGAATTCGATTTAGAAAAACACTGGTGATAGGACAAAAGAGAGAAAGATTAAAATAGAGAAAACACTTATCGAAGAAAAATAAACATGGAGATAGAACAATTGAGATAAAACCGATTTAGAAAAAAATGAAGATAAAACAATAGAATGAGAAATTCGATAAAAAAAAAACAAAAAAAACAAACACACACACAAATGTAGAGTCAAAAATAAATAGAGAGAAATACAGATACAATAATAGATTCGATTTTGGATATGAAAAAACATCATTAGAAAAATGAATAAAGAAATTAGGTTTAAAAGAAAAAAAACTGAAAAAATGAATGAGAGACACCATTTAGGAATGAAAAACTGAAATGACATTTTAAAAAGATGAAAAAATAAAATAAATAAAAATGACTTTTTATTACATTTATATTGTTACCTTTTCGTATTGTAGGTTTTTATTTCCAAAATTTCGTTTTTATTAATCAGTTTAATATTCGTATCGATACAAAGCGTTGATAAAAGTCATTATCCCAGGTAAGAACGAAGAGAAGGTTACACGTAATAAGCAGAATAGGAAAGAGAGAAATAAAACAGATAGAAATGTATAAAGAGAGAGAGAGATTGAGAGAGAAGAGACGAGAGAAATTCAGACAGAAAGAAGCGAGAGAAAAAAAAAAAAAAACAGAGATAGGAAAAAAAAAAAAGAAAGAGACGAAGAGCAGAGAAAACGCTGAGAAAGAAGACAGAGAGACAGAAGAAAGAGAGAGAGAGAAAAAAAAAAAAACAAAAACGAAAAAGACAAAAAAAGGTAAACACGAGAAAAACACAGACAGAAGAAACAACAAACAAACAACAACAGAAAGAGAAAGGAAACGACTCTATCAGAAGTGGAAGCGATAGACGGCCCCAGGGGGTGAGGAAGACCCCGTTATAGCGACCCGCCCATGAAGAATGGCTCTCTACACTTTGAGCAGTTTTGATTGATCCGAAATTTTGGAAACTTTGCGACGAATTAAAAGCGTTCGGTGGGCGGTGATTAACGAGGGGAAAAGGCGAAACGGGAAAAGGGGAAAGGAGGGAGGGAGGGAGGGGAAAAGGGGAAAGGGCGAAACGGGAAGGGAAGGGGGAGGGAAGGAGGAAAGGGAAAGGGGGGAGGGAGGGAGGGGAAAAGGAGGGAGGGTGGAGGGAAAAGGGGAAAGGAGGGAGGGAGGGAAGGGAGAAGGGGAAAGGGAGGAAAGGGGTGGGGGAGGGAGGGAGGGAAAGAGGGGAAATGGGGAAAGGAGGGAGGGGAAAAAGTGTGTGGGGAGGGGAGGGACGGAAAGGAAAGGATAATGGGAAAGGGTAATGGAGGCCGGAAGGTGGGTGGAGGGAGGGGAAAAGGGAAAAGCGTTGAAACGGGAAAGGGAAAAAGTGAGGATGAAAAGAATGAGGTAAAGAAAGAATTGAGGATAAAGGAATGAAGGAAATAAAATGAGGATAAAAGTGAAAAATATGAGGATAAAAAAGAAAGAAAGTGAGGGGAGAAAAAAGAAATGAAGAGAGGGGGAA
>NW_020870645.1:694094-701594 GCF_003789085.1 Penaeus vannamei | reverse complement strand
ATTAGAGGCACGATGGATTGGTCTCTACGTGGGTATTGTTCTCCGCCGTAATCTGTCCGCTTCGGAATGGATCCGGAACGATATTGTGAAGCATTGTCTGCCGGAATCGCTGTGTTTAGTGTGTGAAGGCTATATATAGAGACGAATGTATAGATGAATGTTTGTGCTTGTGCTTGCGCTTGTGTGTGTGTGTGTGTGTGTGTGGGTGGATATATGTGTGTGTCTGTGGATATATGTGGATGTCTATGTGTATGTGTGTGTGTGTGCGTGTATGACTATTGGTATTTCTGTATATATATATATATCTGTATAATACATAATGTTTGGAAAATACCCAAATATATACAAATAAATAAATAAAACAGAACACGCACTCCAAACTACCATCACACACACACAGGCACACACAAAACCCACCACACACCCACACACATACAACCCCCCCCCTCACAAACACACTACAAACACAAACACATACAATCTCCCCCCCCCCACATACACACTACAAACATCCCCCCCCCCCACACACACACACAAAGCCACGAAACCCTAGTAAAGTTTTTAACCGAGCCTGGTAACTTGACGGAGACTCAGCCGGCTGCCGGAGACAAGGGTTAAGTGGGACGGTAAAGAAATCCAATCAGGCTAATGCTTTCCTTGCAAACCCTTCTATTGGCTCCATAGCTGTGGAGCAGGAAGACGAAGAGAAAGAGGGAAAGGAGGGGGAAGGGGAGGAGAGGGAAGGAAAGAAGAGGAAAGAGAGGGAGAGGGGAAGAAGAGGGAGGGAGGGGAGGGGAGGGAAGAGAGGGAGAGGGAAAGGAGAGGAAGAGGAGAGGAAGAAGGAAGGGAGGAGGGAGAGGGAAGAGGAGGGAGGAGGGAGGGAGGAAGGAGGGAGAGGGAAGAGGGAGGGAAGAAGAAGAGGAGGGAGGGGGAGGAAGAGGGAGAAGGAAGAAGAAGGGAGGGGAAGAAATAGGGAGGGAGGGGGAGGAAGGAAGGAGAGGGAAAGGAGGGGAAAGGAAGAGGAGAGAGGAGAGGGAAAGGAGGGGAATGGGAGAGGAAGGGAAGGAAGAAGGAGGGAAAGGAGAGGCAGAGGGATTTCAAGCTCGTGCATTATTTCGTCTGTCTGTGCATGCATTCGCCTATTTGTAGTATATTTTAATGCATGTGCCATAAATATATATAATGATTATATATACTTAAGGAATAATAAATCTGACCATTTTATTTTCTTTCTTTCTGAAACCGAATTAATACTGAAAGATTAAAAAGGCATGAAGTGATTATCTGACATGGAATCACTATTCAAAATTAAAGTTATAATCACCACAGAAAAAGCTAAAACCAAGAGCTACATATCCGAGCGATAAAATAAACAAAAAGTTAAACACACATAGCACATAACAGCGAGTGAACGAAAAGTTAAACACACGTAGCATAAAAAAAACACTGAAACTACTATGAACACTGAACCTGAACGTCACCTTCGAAGACAACATCTCGCTCAAATCACCACATTGATATTGCTAAAAAAAAGTCTAAGGGTCGGATACCCATTCCCGTGGTGGCAGCGATCTCCGTGCTTGTGTGTATTGGTTCGTGTGTCGGTTCGGAGAATGGCTACAGGAGGAAATGGAATGGGGGGGGGGGTTGTAAGGGAGGGGGAGAAGGGGGAAGGTGGGTAGAGGTAAGGAGGGGAGGAAGAAGAAGAAGAGGAGGAGGTGAAGAAGAAGGGAGGTTAAGGAAGAAAGAAGAGGAGGAAGAGGAGGAGGAGACGTAGGAGATGAGAATAGAAGAAGAAGCAGAAGGAGCAGGAGCAGATGGGGGAGGAGGGAAGGAGAAGAGAAGACACCCAGAAGGAGGAGGAGAGAAGGAGAAGTATAAGAAACAGAAAGAGGGGGAGAAGGAGAAGGAGGAGAAAAAAAAAGTGGAAGGAGAAACGAGAGAGGAGGAAAAGGAGGAGAAAAATAGTAAATGAATGAGAATGTAGAAAAAATGATAATTATGATAATAACACCAACAACTGCTAGAATAATAACAACAAAAAAATAATCATAATAATAAAAATAATATCGCTATTGCCATATTATTATTATCATTATCATCATTTACCTTTACCACTAATATCACTATTACTATTGTTGTCATTATCAGGAGCAGTACTAGTCAATTCATCATTTACTTATCATTACTAAATCATTATTATTGTTATTAGTATCATCATTTTTATCATTTATTTTTTTTTTACTTTTATCACTTTCTTTATCATTATTGTCAGTATTATCATTATGATAAGTATCACCATTACTTTCATTATTGTTAATTATCATTATCCTTCTTATATCAATTAATTATTAACCTCATAAATATCATTATCATATCTATTATTATTATTATTATTATCCATCCCATAACCATCCACCATCACAACACACCAATCACAACCACCACCATCATCACCATCACCATCAACCTTATCCAGCAATTATGGTCATCCCACAACCATCCCCATCCCAGCGTCATTGCTCTTAAATCCTGCAACATTACGACCCGAAAACTCAACTCTGCAACTGCACCGAACAAGAGAGCAATCCTACGCCCATAGACTGCCACATAACCCCGGCGGGTGGGGGGGGGGGCGTAGCTCATGGCACTCCGAAATACCTGGAGGAAGTTAGTGGCACCCAGATACCTATGCTTAGTCAGTGCCCAAAAAAAAAAAAAAAGAAATGAAATAGAAAAAAAAAAGATAAAGAAAAAAAAATAATAATAAAAAATAAAAATAAAACAAAAAAGTAGAAATAAAAAATAAGAGAAAAAACGCATATGTTGAGGGTAGAGGTGTTTCGGAAGCGTATATACCTTATTGGGAAATATACTTATAAGGGAAAGTTCAGAAATGAGAGGGAAGGAAGGAGGGGTGAAAGGGGGGGAGGGAGGGAGGGAAAGAGGGAAGAAAAAGAGGAGGAAGGGAGGCAGGAAGGAGGGAAGGTATGAGGGATGGAAGGGAAGAAGGAAGGAAGGAAAGGTGCGAGGGATGGAAGGGAGGGATGGAGAGAGGGAAGGAGAAAGAAAAGGAGGGAGGGAGAGAGAGAGAGAAGGAGGAAAGAAGGAAGGAGAGATAGATAGATAGACAGAGAGAGAGAGAGAAAGAGAGAGAAAGAGAAAAAGAAAGAGAAAGACAAATAATTGAACAAATAAAGAGATTATAGCGAACCAAACAACACAAAAAAAGACGAGAAAATCACAATTTAAATAACTTTAAATAAAATCAAACGACAATAAACCAAGACCTGTTCTTATATCGTCATAGAATTCTATTAATTGCAGAAATAATTACGATGTTGATAATGAGGCTGAGGACGACCATGATAAAGTGATAAAAACATAGATTAATGATAAGGATGATGATAGTATAACCCAATCAATGCAGCAATAATAAGCGACATGAGAACAACAATAACAATAACAACAATAACAATAACAACAACAATAACAATAACAACAACAACAATAACAACAACAACAATAAAATAACAATAATAATAACAACAATAACAATAACAACAATAACAATAACAACAACAATAACAACAATAACAATAACAACAATAACAATAAAGACCGTAACACCAATAATTCACATTCAAAATACTCTATTCCATTTCTTACAACGGTTATCCTCACTACATAAGAATTTTACCTTTAAATGTGATACACATAAAGTTAACATTAGTACATTTAAGTCATGCTTCTTTAGCAGTAACAGCTGCATCAAGAACAAACCAGTAACAGCATTTACAATAACAAAAAATAACATTTAATGACAAATGTGGAAAGGTATGAATGAGAACGAATATCTTCACAATACAAGAGATGTATTTAACCGGTTTCGATTATATCTTCGTCAGAAATACATTTGCAATAACAAAAACAGCAATAACAAAAAATAACAGCATATACAATAATAACAACATCATTTATAATATCAAGAACAACAACAACAAAAAATAACAGCATATACAATGAAAAAAAACAATAACAGCATTTACAATAACAAAAATAACATTTATAACAACAATAACATCAGCAACATCAATAACAACATCCAAAATCGTGATAATATTATCCTAATAGAACATCCAGGAGAGAAATTTCAAGCGGTGACGCAATCCATTGATCCCTTACCTATCCAGGGTCCTCGGGATATAATCCTTACTTAGAGCGTCTTCGATCCAGCCTCTCTCTCTCTCTCTCTCTCTCTCTCTCTCTCTCTTCATTCTGTCGCTCTGCTCTTTCATTCTTATTCTGTCGCTCTCTCTCTCTCATTCTGTCGCTCTCTTTCTCTCTCTCTCTCTCTCTCATTCTGTCGCTCTGTCTCTTTCATTCTTTATTCTGTCGCTCTGTCTCTTTCTCTCTCATTTTGTCACTGTCTCTTTCTCTCTCATTCTGTCGCTCTCTTTCTCTCTCATTCTGTCACTGTCTCTTTCTCTCTCATTCTGTCGCTCTGTCTCTTTCTCTCTCATTCTGTCGCTCTGTCTCTTTCTCTCTCATTCTGTCGCTCTGTCTCTTTCTCTCATTCTGTCGCTCTCTTTCTCTCTCATTCTGTCACTGTCTCTCTCTTCATTCTGTCGCCTCTGTCTCTTTCTCTCTCATTCTGTCGCTCTGTCTCTTTCTCTCTCATTCTGTCGCTCTGTCTCTTTCTCTCTCATTCTGTCGCTCTGTCTTTCTCTCTCATTCTGTCGCTCTCTTTCTCTCTCATTCTGTCGCTCTGTCTCTTCTCTCTCATTCTGTCGCTCTCTTCTCTCTCATTCTATCGCTCTGTCTCTTTCTCTTTCCCTGTCTGTCTGTCTGTCTGTCTCTCTCTCTTTCATATCTTCCTCCCCTCGTTTCTCCTTTCTTCTTTATTCTTATCGTCTTTTTCCTTCTCTCTCACTCTCCTGTTTAGTATCATTGTTTTCTATGCTCCCTTTCTCCTTATATCTTTATCTTCCTCTTTCTTATATTTTCCCTTTTCCTTATCCCTTCGTTTTTCCTTCTTCCTCTTCCCTCTTTCCTCACAATATCTTCCAATCGCTTTTCTCCTTTCTTTATCTCTCTCTCCTTCTATCATTCCCCTTCCCTCTCCTTTATCTTCCAGCTCTCACTCCTTCTTCCATAATTCTCCCGTTTCTTCCTTCTCCTTCCCCTTCTTCCATCACCCTCTTCTCAATTCTTCCCTTTCTCCTTTTTCCTTTGTCTCATACTCTCTCTTTTCGCTCTTTCCCTCTTTCTCTCCTGATCCTTTCCCTCCTCCCTCCATCCTTTCCCCCTTCTATCCCCTCTCTCCCTCCTTTTCCTATTACCTCTTCCTTCCCTTCCTCCTTTCCCCCTCCTCTCCCTCCCTCATACCTCCCCCCTTATCCCTCCTTCCTTTTCCCCTTCCATCCCCTCCCTCCTTTCCCACCCTCCCTTCCCTCACCTTTCCTTCCCCACCTCATCCCTCCTCCCCCTTTCCCCTTCCCCGCCCCTCCTTCACCACCCCCCTTCATCCCTCCTCCCCTCCCCACCTTCCCTCCTTCCCTTCCACCCCCATCCCTACTCCCCTTTCCCCTTCCCACCCCTCCCTCACCGTCCCCCTTCATCCCTCCTCCCCCTCCCTACCCTTCCATCCCTCCCTCCTCCCTCCTCCCCCTCCCCACCCTCCACCCCCATCCCTCCTCCCTCCTCCCTCCCCCCTTCCCTCTCCCTCCTCCCTACCCTTCTACCCCATCCTCCCTCCTCCCACCCTTCCCCCTTCCCCCCCTCCCCCTCCACCCAATTAATTCAACGCCCGGCCTCCTCTCCTTTCCCCTCCTCGCCGACCTCCACTCCAACCTCCTCGATCTCTTCCTTAACTGTGAATCAAGCAAGGACGATCTCCTCCTCAAGAATCCGAGAAGGAGGGGGGAGGGGGGGGGGAGGAAGGAGGAAGGAGGAAGAAGGAAAGGGAAAGAAGGGGAAGGAGAAGGGGGAAAGGAGGGAAAGGAGGAGGGAAGAGGAAGAGAAAGGGGAAGGAAGGAGGAAAAGAGGAAGAGGAGAGGGGAGGAAAGGGATGGAGGGGAATGGGGAAAAGGAGAGAAGGAAGGGAAGGAAGGGGGAAAGGAGGAAAAGGGAGAAGAAAGGAAGGAGGGGAAGGGGAAAAGGAGGAAGGGAGGAAGAGGGAGAGGGAAAAGGAAGGAAGGAAGGGGGAAAGGAGGAAGGGAGGAAAGGGAAAGTGAAAAGGAGGGAAGGAAGAAGAAGCAGAGGGGTAGATGGGGAGGGGAGAAAAGGGTTAAACTCGAGCGTCTTTCAGCCGGTTTGTTAAAATTGTGCCAGGCCCGACCCGATGAATTTTCACAAATACACACGCAGAAACAAAGGCCTATCTGTCTATATATCTGATAGATATACATTTAACCATCTATTTGCCGGGTTGATATACATGGCTAGACTGCTGAATATACCCAAAGAATACGAGTATTCTTTGGGTTGGGCCTCGCGCAATTCTAACAAACCGGCCGTTAGTCTTTCACTTCAAGACGAGGCTGATGTTTGGGGGGGGGGGGGGGATGAACTGTTTTCCCTTTTTTCCTTGTTAATCGTGACAGTTATTGATGTTTGTGCGTTGTGTTTTTTTCTACCATAGAATCAACACGGTAGAGTGATTTTTCCATTCATATATATATATATAGATAGATAGATAGATAGATAGATAGATAGATAGATAGATAGATAGATAGATAGATAGATAGATAGATAGATAGATAGATAGATAGTTAGTTAGTTAGTTAGATAGACAGATAGATAGATGGTTAGATAGACAGATAGATAGATAGTTAGATAGATAGACAGATGGATAGAGAGGCAGAGAGAGAGAGAGAGAGAGAGAGAGAGAGAGAGAGAGATAGTTAGATAGATAGATAGATATACACACATACACGACCAAAATGCTATTAGGAAAAGCCGCAAGTTACGAGGCGAGGCAGCGCCAACAAATAACTGATATTGCTATTATCAACAAAACTCTAATTGGTCCGGCACTTAATTGCATAATCTGACATGGAAATGCATCATATTCAACCGACGTTCCATTCGATGAGGATCATGCCACTGGGTGCGCAATAACTATGATAATAATATACTGTAGTGGTTTTGTATTTCCATTGGAGTTGATGTTCGAAAGGGGGAAGGAAGTCCTGTTGAATCGGGTGAGTCACAGATCAGGAAGGGTTATATATATATATATATATATATATATATATATATATATATATATATATATATATATATATATATATATATAAATGGTGTAAAGAATAGGAAAAAAAGAGGGCGTTAGTCTTCCATTAACACTTAAAGAACACAAAGGAGAGATAATTTTTAAATAAAGTATTTAAAAAGATATGTTAATCAGAGGAAACAATTAATTGTTGCTGCATCTCATAACAGGAGACGATCTGAGAAGAAGGTAAGACAGCGGTGGGCGGCGGGCGTGGTGGCGGT
>NW_020870645.1:672066-674144 GCF_003789085.1 Penaeus vannamei | reverse complement strand
TTCTGGTATCTGGAACTCGGTATCAGAGGCTCTCGTGATTGAAAATTTCTCCCTCCCTTCCCTCCCCCCCCCCCCGAAAAAAAAAGATAAGCAAAAATAGAAAAAAAAAAAAACACACTTGGAACTATATTATTTTATTCATTGATTTTTTATTTTTTTTATTTTTTATATATTTATTATTATCTTATTTATTTTTTTTTGTGTAAAATATGTCATCTGCTTTGAAGAAAAAAATCATTGATTAATTAAAGATTAGATTTAAAAAAAATACTCGAACTATATTATGTGTTTTTGTTATGGATCTTTTTTAAAATATGTCACAGCTTTGAAAAAAAAAACAGTAATTGAATAAAAATTAGATAAAGAAATAAAAAGAGATAAAAATGAGATTTCACACTTTTTTTCTACCAATCTGTCTATTCGCCTATCTATGTCTCAATCTATCTTTTATGTGTATATTTAACTGTCTAACTGTATTTAAAGCCTGTATGTATGCATGTAAATATCCATATACTTATAAATCTATCTCCCTCTCTACCTCTCTCCCTCCCTCCTTCTCTCCCTCTCTACCCTTCTTCCTCCCTCCCTCCTTCCATTTCCCTCCCGCTCTGCTCCCTCTCTGCCTCTCACCCTCCTCCCTCCCTCCCTCCCTTTCCTCCCCATTCCCTCATTCTTTCCTCTCTCCATTCTACCTCTCTCCCTCTCTTCTCTATATTCCAGCCAGCGGCACCAAGGAGACAGAGAGGAAGGAGAAACAACGAAAAGAGAAAGTGGATAAATAGAGAAAATACGATAACAAGGAAGGGAGAAACCCAAAAACAGGCGAAGCAGCTTATGCCTTAAACACGAAACAAAAAGCTTGAGAAGTGACAGAAACAAGGAAACAACTTCAGACAGAGATAAAGAAAAACAAAAACAGAAAAAAAAACAATAGAAAAGAGAAAAAGATGAAGACAAAAAAGAACAGAAAGAAATAGAAGCAGAGAAAAAAATAACTGCAAAGAGAGAGAGAATAGAGAGAGAGAGAGAGAAAGAGAGAGAGAGAGAAAGAGAGAAGAGAGAGAAAGAGAGAGAGAGAGAAAGAGAGAGAGAGAGAGAGAGAGAGAGAGAGGGAGAAGAGAGAGAGAGAGAGGGAGAGAGAGAGAGAGAGAGAGAGAGAGAGAGAGAGAGAGAGAGAGAGAGAGAGAGAGAGTGAAGAGAGAGAGAGAGGAGAGAGAGAGAAGAGAGAGAGAGAGAGAGAAAAGAAGAGACAGAAAAGAGAGAGAGAGAGAGACAGACAGAGAGAGAGAGAGAGAAAGAAAGAGACAGAAAAGAGAGAGAGAGGAGAGAGAAAGAGACAGAGAGAAAGAAAAGAAAGAAAAAGATACATAAAAAAACAGAAAATCAGAAAAAACAGAAACCCCAGTAAACAGAAAACAGAAAAAACAAAGCCCGATAACAAGAGAAACAGAAGAGAAACAGCGGTAAAAGTAACACAGGCATCCCACAGAGTCCGTCGGCTTTAGTTTCTACCCCCACAGCGGGATGGGCTCTCTTCAGACCCTCAAAATTTCACGTCTGTGCATTCCTGACCCCATTTGTTTCATTATTTCACTATCACTATTATTGTGAACAAAATTTCACGTCTGTGCATTCCTGACCCCATTTGTTTCATTATTTCACTATCATTATTATTGTTATCATGATCATTGTTATTATTTTCACTATGATTATTACTATTGTGGCTATTATTATTTCATTATCATTATTATTGTTACCATCATTGTTATTATTTTCACTATGATTATCACTATTATGGCTATTATCACTATTATTATTACTGTTATCATCAGTATTATTTTTTTATCATTATTATCATTATTATTATTATATTACCCCATTATCATTATATTACATTATGATATTATTATCATATTATCTTATTATATTATCATCATAAGTATTATTATTATTCATTTATTTTTTTTATGATTATTATTTATTATTATTATTTCTTCTTTTTTTTTTGGGGGGGGGGGTGTAGGGCAATTTTAGATTTCATTTGAACTCTCGCCTGATTTTTGTTGTTGTTATTGTTG
>NW_020870645.1:657066-667066 GCF_003789085.1 Penaeus vannamei | reverse complement strand
TCTCTCATACATAATATATGTACATACATAAACACACACACACACGCATACACACATACATATATGTATGCAGAACACGCCCACAAAGAAAACAAAAAACGAAAACAACACCCATTAACTCACTTCAACGGAAACAAACACACAAGAGGAAACAATTAACTTGAACAGAGAAAACCCATTATTCATACGCAAAAATAACAATTCAAAAACAAAATTAAAGAACAAAGAATAACAAAAAAAAACAAAAAAAAAGTATGCAAAACACTTGAAGACGGCTTGACGACCCTGGACAAACAAAACAGGTAGTTAAGTTGTAAAAAAAAAGAGCTCGTAAGTGTCCCTATTAACCAACACTATATTCATTTTTCAATGTTATTTATTTATTCACTATTATTATTGTCACAACGGAACTGTAATATTTTTCTTTTAATTCGAATTACACTTAAAGAAAGGATCTATAATATCTCATTTCATCTCTCTCTCTCTCTCTCTCTCTCCATCTCTCTCTCTCTCTTCTCTCTCCTCTCTCTCCCTCTCTCTCCTCTCCTCTCCCTCTCCATCTCCCTTCCCTTCCCTCTCCCTCTCCTTCCTCTCCTCTCTCTCTCTCTCTCCCTCTTCCCTCTCCCTCTCCTCTCTCTCCTCTCCTCTCCCTCTCTCCCCTCTCCTCTCTCTCTCCTCTTCTCTCTCCCTCTCCTCTCTCTCCCTCTCCCTTCTCCTTCCTCTCTCCTCTCTCTCCTCTCTCTCCCTCTCTCTCTCCTCTCCTCTCTGTCTCTCTGTATACTCTCCCTTTTTCCAGCACCATAGAAATACCAAGTGACAAGTAAGCTCTATGTTATATTACTCTCCCTATGTTAGTCATTCGGAGAAGTGCGTTCATCATGCATTCAGACTGCGTTCGGCTTGCATGTGCTTTGACACTTACAGCAAACGAGCCAATTACACAAACTGTCTCGTCAGACCAATTACTAACTATCGCACTATCAACGTAAAATTAAGGAAGCTGTTACGTATGTTCGCACACGTACGTACATATGCGTGCGTGTTTGTGTACGCGTGGATGTCGGTGTGAATAACAAAAATAGAAAATAATTATGAGAAAATTAACGACGATGTTACGTGTGGTAACACACTTACGTACATATATGTGCGCGTGTGTGTTTGTGTGCGCGTGTATGTAGGTGTGAATAACGAAAAAAGAAAATAATTATGAGAAATTAAAACATCAGATATGACTCACAATACATTAAAGAGTACAACATGCCACACCCATATCACACTTAACCTACCCCCCCTCCCCGACAGACAAACCCCATTTACTTCACTAATTTCCTCTCCCTTTCCTCATAACCTCAACGGCCTCACCTCATCTCTCACTTCCTCATTCACAATCCTCATTCTTTCTTCACACTACCGGTTTCAGACATAAAGGGCATATGCTTACAGGGTAGCGGTTTTTACGTCAGTGAATGTTATCAAAGGAGATTACGGTTGTGTTTTGCAGCACACGCACACACACGCACATAACCGCACACAATGTTACCGGGTTTAATCAAGCAATCATATAAATTGTATTCCAAATTTTGTTTACAGAAACGCGCGTAAAGAATAAGAAGTTTGATTGCGAAAATGTCAGTATTTTCCTGTATGATAAATCTTGAACACACAGCGAGAGGAGAGAGGGAGAGAGAGAGAGAGAGAGAGAGAGGAGAGAGAGAGAGAGAGAGAGAGAGAGAGAGAGAGAGAGAGAGAGAGAAGAGAGAGAGAGAGAGAGAGAGATGAGAGAGAGAGAGAGAGAGAGAGAGAGAGAGAGAGAGAGAGAGAGAGAGAGATAGAGATATATAAATAGATTGATGAAGAGAGAGAGAAAGAGTGAAAGAGAGGATAGAGTAAAATGAAACTGATAAGCAACCAACTTTAGTCGAAATGATGTGTTTACTTTTCTGCGTTTGCGTTTTTTACGGATAATAGAAGAAGTGGCAACTCAGCCTTGAGTTAAAATCAGCTGACTACAAAAACATAATAACGAGACACTCCGACAAGGAAATAAAAAAACACAATAACACACATCACAGAAGGTAATAGATAATGTTTTACAGCATAGCAAGACTCGAACACGTTCAGGCATTTCTTCCTAGAAGAAGACAAGGAGGAGGAAGAAAATGTAATAAAAGTAGGAAATTTTTTTCAACCCTTATCAAGCAAGATCGAGGTCAATATTTAACTCTACGGGATCCACACACCCGATTTCAGGCGAGTAGGATATGCTTTTGGTCTATCCTAAATCTGGAATTTAGTATCACGTGACCACATAACAACTGTAACAATGCCTTTCCACGCCCAAACTATATACCGGCTTGGTAGATGAGTAGATAAAGAACTGTGTACTTGTTCTTTTCTTTTAACCGATAAAGTACAGTTCGTAATATTGTTATAGGCTAGAATTCCAATCTAATACTAATATATAATGCTATGACCATCAAATGTACCACAAGCTTACGTCTGTGCATTTAGCCAGTCTGGTAAAAAAAAAAAAAAAAAAAAAAAAAAAAAAAAACACTACTGCCAATGAATTTTTAATAAATGTGATAACCGAAACATGTTGCAACCATGCACAGTATATTCGAGCTTTCCCTCGCCTGTATCGTTAGATAACCGAAACATGTTGCAACCATGTATCTTTAGATAAGGAAAAATTAAAGATACTGTAAATTATCTCAAAATAAACAAAGATATTGTCCGACAATATGGCTATTAAATGTTTTGTCAACTTAAAACATCCTTTTTTAACATGAGTATCGATATAAAGCACGTTAATGCACTCTATCTCACAATTGTAGTGCATTAAAGTGAAGATATCAATGTTTCTGTTATAGATGAGAGCTTGAATTAACAAAATATTTAAAAGATGAATTTCGTTCTAGAACATTTTCGAACGCGGAGCCATGTAACGGTTTTTTGTGGCGATACCATCCTATGCTGGAATCCATACGATCATGCTGACGCGCTTAGCAAGGTCAGCATGAGATCAGCCAAATAAGGATATAGTATCTGGAATTCTTATTATTAGGATCTCGCACACAGCACCTAGTAGAAGGAGGACTTGACTGAACTGACAAATTTGCAAAAAAAAAAACGAAAGCTGTTGCATAAATCATCACTTCCGGCTTTGGCAACATAAATCAATCTATGCCAAAGCCAAGACAAACAAAAGCCATGCCCCCAAGTAAAAGCCATGCCCCCAAGTCCCATAGCACCTTGGGACACCACCAAGCAACAACTAGAGTGCCATTCGAACCCCCAAAATGAAACAATATCAATAAATGCCAAAGATTCACTCTCATTCTCCTGGCAGGTTTCGTGTCTGTGTTATGGTCATAGAACTCGTGTTTATTTGGTCTCGAGTAGCTGGCGAAGATGCACTCAGCTGTGAAGATACAGTATAAGAGTGTGAAGTGAGGGGAGGGGAGGGAGGGAGAGGGAGAAGGGGAAGGAGGGAGGGAGGGAAGGGAGGGAGAGGGAAGAGGAGGAAGGGAGAGGGAGAGGGAGGGGGGAGGGAGGGGGAGGGGGAGTAAAGAAAGCGCGAAGCAGAAATTTTATTACATGAGCTTCAGGATGTCACCAGTAGCAGTAGAAAAAGAGAGAGAAAAAGAAAGACAGAAAAATTAAATAATGTCTTTTAAATCAACGATAAACAACTAGTATTGATCTGAAAAAACAAGAGAGAGAAAAGAAAGAAAAGCAACTAAATAATATCTTTTAAATCAACCATAAAAACAACTAGTATTGATCTGAAAGACAATATGAGACAGACAAAAAGAAAGAAAGAAAAATCTAAAAACATCTTTTAGATCGATAAAAAAAAACAGCAATTATTAATCCGAAAGACAATATTATAAGTTAATTACTTTAGAGCATAATAGTCTCACATTAACTAAGAATAAGTACAGTGACCTGCTTGATCCCTTCTTCAGGTACAAATAACATCCATTCTTGGGACACATTCTGAAATGCCAACGCTAATGATGTCGACTTTGGGACATACCAAGACCTATTATCAATGCTGTCCGCGCCTGTTCGGATAATGAGTGTGGTTAATTAAGGACCAAATTAACCGAAATGGGAGTCTTTTCAATCTCTTATCGGTGAATCTGGATAATGTGACGGTCTGGGTTTTATGTGGTGAAGGAAAACACATTAAAAGTCTGTCTGTCTCTCAGTCTCTTTTACTTTCTCTCTCTCCCTCTTTCTCTCTCCCTCTCTCTCCTTCTTCTTTTCCTTTTCCTTCTTCTTCTCCCTCTTTCTCTTCTCTTCTTCCCTCCTTCGTCTTCCTCTCTTCTCTCTCTCTCTCTGTCCCTCTCTCTTCTCCTCTCCTCTCCTCTCCTCTCACCTCTCTCCCCTCCCTCTCCCTTCTCTCCTCTTCCTCTTCCATCTCCTCTTCCTCTTCTCTCCGTCTCCTCCTCTCCCTCTCCTCTCTACACTCTCCTCCCTCTCCCTCTCCTCTCCTCTCCCTCCTCTCCCCTCCCTCATCCTCTCTCCTCTCCCTCTCTCTCTCCTCTCCTTCATTCTCTCTCTCTCTCTCTCTCTCTCTCTCTCTCTCTCTCTCTTCTCTCTCTCTCTCTCTTCTCTCTCTCTCTTCTCTCTCTCTCTCCTCTATACTTCTCCATTCCCTCCTTGTCTATCACCCTACCTATATATCTCCCTATCTATCTATCTATATCTATCTATTATCTATCTATATATTATATATATAATATTCTATCTCTCTTACCTCCCTCCCACTCTCCATCTCAAAACAATTTTATTTTCCCAAAGGGAAACGACTCGATATAAATTTCACAACTTCAGATTATCTAAGGATCATCAGCTGTGCAATAAATTATCTACTCTTTATACGTTTCATAATAAGCATATACATGTATGTGCGTGTGGTGTGTGTATAGCGTGTTGTGTGTGTGTGTGTGTGTGTTGTGTGTGTGTGTGTGGTGTGTGTGTGTGTGTGTGTGTTGTGGTGTGTGCGTGTGTGTGTGTGTGTGTGTGTGTGATGTGTGTGTGTGTGTGTGGTGTGTGTCGTGTGTGTGTGTCGTCAATGCGTGTGTCTAGATGATATGTATGAACGCGTATATACTATTATGTATGCCTATAATATAATATAATATATATTATATATATATATGTATGTATATATATATATTATGTATATATATATATAGAGAGAGAGAGAGAGAGAGAGAGAGAGAGAGAGAGAGAGAGAGAGAGGGAGAGAAAGAGAGAAGAAGAGAAAGAGAAGAGAGAGAGGAGAGAGAAGATGAAAGAGAGAAGAGAGAGAAGAGAGAGAGAAGAGAGAGAGACGAGAGAGAAGAAAGAAAGAGGGAGAGTTGAGATCGACGTCTAACACACCTCTCGCATCATCAGACATGACCTTTAATTCCCAAACTCCAGCTTCCAGCCAATGGTACTAAGAGCAAAATCGCCTTCCGTCTGTTTTTTAAGTTGCTTCCTTTTTTTCCTTTTATCAGAGGGAACACAAACGCTCTCAGAGGTTCCTGAACAATAGATAGGCCTTTTACTAAAGGTGCCGACATGCAGTTACACTAAGAAATGCACACACACATACGCACAATACAGTACACACACACACACAACACACACACACACACATAATATATACACATATATATATACAAAAATATATATATAATATATATATATATATATATAATATATATATATATATATATATGCACCACATATATACATGCATATATATATTAATGCATGTATATTTGCATATACGTACATATAAACAGAGTAGATCATGGTACAAATTATTGGTAAAAAAAAAAAATGAAAAGAACACGGAACAAAAAAAAAAAAAAAAAAAAAGAAGAAGAAAATAAGAAAGAAAACAAAAAAAGAAAGATAACGAAAGACCCCCCCCCCCCGTCGTCCCTTACGAGCGCCCCGAGGTGTCTGCTGAGAGCCGACAGGAAGAGCAAGAGGAAGTTATTTTTAGACGAAGATTAAATTTTCCGGAATATTTTTTTTTCTTTTTCTTTTACTGTGGGAGGTTGGGTTATACGCACACGAACGCAATAGTGGGAAGTGGGACACACACACGCATACATACACAAACATACACACATAAACGTACATACGCAAAAGATACTTATATGTACATGCACACACGGACACACAACCACACACACATACACACACACACACACACACACACATACACTCACACACAACACACACACAACACACACACTCACACACACAACACACACACACTCACACAAACACACACACACGTACACAAACAAATACACACCACAACGCGCACACACATCACTAACAAACAAACAAACAATCAAATAACACACATACAAACACACCTACACCACACACAGACACCCCCCCCCCAATACTGAAGATAAAGACACACATAAACAAACACACACATACAACACACCCTACACCCACCCCCCCACACACAAATACCTGAACACTCCCCCCACCTTCCCCCCACAACCAAACGCGCCAAGCAGGAATTCCAGTATTCCAAATCGATTCCCACCGAGTAATACGTGCTGTCAGGAATCCAGGAATCGCCGGTGGCACTGGAATGCTTTCGGGCGGAAACTGAAGCTGGCATCTAACTCAAAGGGATAATGGGGAGGGGGGGAGGGGGGGGAAGGGGAAGGGGGAAGGGAAGGGGAAGGGGGAAGGGGGAAGGGGAAGGGGGAAGGGGAAGGGGAAGAGGTGGGGTGGTTGGGGTAATGAATATGGTAATGGATAAAATTGAAGGAGAAAAAAGTGATGTGTGATTCAGGACAAGTTGGTGAAATTCATACGTAGAACACACACACAACACACACCACATACACATATGTACTCACATACACACACCTCACATCACACAACACGCACACACACAGCACACACACTCACACACACACGGTCACAAACAAACAACACACACACACACAACATACATATACGTATTTTGTTATCGCATTCCCCGCAGTTTAGATATAACAATCACACAAGCACACGAAAACAAACGAAATGTTTGCACGCGGAAAAAGAACAAATGGGCCGTATAATAACAGACAGAACAAAGGCCTATTTCCCGCGAGTTTCTTTGCTGTGTTTATGAATGGCGGAGGCGCGCGGTGAGAGAGGAACCGGGACAGAAGAAGCATAAAGATGAAAACTTTTTTTTTTTTTTTTTTTACAGAATTTTCAGGGGAGTTTGTGTGGTCTGAGATGAATTGCGCGTCTTGGTGGCTTTCCTGTATTGTTGTGTGTGTGTGTGAGAGAGAGAGAGAGAGAGAGAGAGAGAGAGAGAGAGAGAGAGAGAGAGAGAGAGAGAGAGAGAGAGAGAGAGAGAGAGAGAGAGAGAGAGAGAGAGAGAGAGAGAGAGAGAGAGAGAGAGAGAGAGAGAGAGAGAGAGAAGAGAGAGAGAGAGAGAGAGAGAGAGAGAGAGAAGAGAGAGAGAGAGGGAAAGGAGAGGGAGGGAGGAGAGAGAGAGAGAGAGAGAGAGAGAGAGAGAGAGAGAGAGAGAGAGAGAGAGAGAGAGAGAGAGAGAGAGAGAGAGAGAGAGAGAGAGAGAGAGAGAGAGAGAGAGAGAGAGAGAGAGATACAAACAGGCATTTTTTTTTTTCTTAGAAAATTATATATCTATTACGTCTTCAACATAAGCTCTATAGTATCAAAACAAAATCCACGACTCAAATCCTTTACAGTTGTTGAATCAAGGTATCGAATCCTTTTTAAGAGGACTGATTGCAAGTTCCCGTTTTCTATGCAATTTCCCATTTTCTTTTGCAAGCCTCAATTTAACCTTGTCTCACTTTTTATCAATTTGACTTGATTTTTAAATCACTATTCACGTCAATCACATTGTCTTACGTTTTAAAAAAGCTTGATTTCAATTCTTTCTTCGTTTCAGTCAAAATATCTTACGTTTAAAGAAAAATCTGAGGCCTAATTCGAAATCTTTACTCAAGACAGTTCTTCAATTTGTTAGAACTTATCGTCTAAATCGAGGTGGTAGTTATATGGAGTCTATCTGGACAGTTTTCACCAGAGAGATCAGCTGATATGAAGTCTAAGACAATCTGGACAGTTTCTCACACAGAGAGAAACAGCTGATATTTGACCTAAAGGGCTAAAGGGCTATACAACCTGAATGCCGTAATGGCTTCTGCAGTCATAGCTCTTTCGCTCGTTTACCTTATTCGTTATTTTTCATTTAGTTATCTTATTCTTTTCATTTTGTATTCCCACCGTACGTACATTCTCGATAAAAGGTATGATATCTTCAACGTGACGATATATCTCACCTGGAGATATCGATTCCGCTTGGGGGGGGGGGGGGGAAGGTGGTTTTATCGCGTTTGGAAAATTACGCCAATTTGGAAATCATGTTTGTTACCGGATCGCCATAAATATTTTACTTTTTTTTTCATTTTCAACTGTTAGATTATTGATTATATGCTATTTGATTTACGTCTGTTGTTTTGGAATCTCTCTCTCTCTCTCTCTCTCTTCTCTCTCTCTCTCTCTCTCTCTCTCTCTCTCTTCTCCCTCTCTCTCTCTCTCTCTCTCTCTCTCTTCTCTCTCTCTCTAATCCATTCCTCTCTCTCTCTCTCTCGTCTCTCTCTCTCTCTCTCCTCTCACTCTTCAACTCTCCGTCACTCTCTCACTCTCTCACTCTCTCACTCTCTCACTCTCTCTCTCTCTCACTCTCTCAACTCCTCACTCTCTCACTCTCTCACTCTCTCTCACTCTCATCTCACTCTCTCTCACTCTCTCTTCACTCTCTCTCACTCTCTCCTCACTCTCTCTCCTCTCTCTCCTCTTTCTTGTTTTTTAGAGAGAAGTAACTGCTCACGGTTGATCAAATAACCAATAATAATAAGATCAAAATCAACTGGGTCTCTTTCAACTGTCTTACGCGATCGCTAAAGCATTTCCAGAGATTTTTAAGTGGACGCTTGTAATATCTGTGATGTACTGTTTTTTTTTTTTTTTTTTCTTTGCTTTTCTTTTTCCTTTTTTTTCCCCTGCTGACTTGAATTGAAATGGGACTTTGCTCTGCGGCTCTCTCTCGTCTTCTTCCCTTTCTTGTTCTTCTCTCCGCTCTCGTCAATCCTCCCACTCCTCTCTCTCACTCCCTTACCCCTCTCGTCTCTCAGCTTCCCTTCCCCTCTCTCACTTCCATTACAGCCCTCCTCGGGTCCCTCCCTTCCCCCTCCTCTCCCTCTCCCCCTCCCCCTCTCTCTCCCCCCCTCTCCTCCTCACCCTTCGCCCTCCTCACTCCCTTCCTCCCCTCTCTGTCGATAAGAACAACACCCTCCTCCTCCCCTCCCCGCTTTGACGACCGAACCGAAAAGGAAGGTTCTCGAAGCCCATCGCGTTTCGCCCAGAGTTCCAGGTTCCGTTTCCGATGATTCGCTCGACGTTTTTGCCGATTCCCGTTTTGGATTCCCGCCAGGGCTCTTTGGCTGGGGGAACGGTCGACGGACGCGCAGACGCAACGCAACACACACACACACAATGCACAGATACACACACATACATACACATACACACACAACACGCACACATACACAACACACGCACACACACACACACATACACACGCACACACATGCACAGATACCAGACACATCACGACTGACATACACAGACACACAAGCACACTACACACACGCACACGCACACACACACACACACACACACACACAAACTACACACCACACACACACAACACGCAACGCACGAGGCACGCAACACATACACAGACACACATGACATAACAGCACATGCATCACATACACAACCACATGCACACACACACACAGGGACACAGACACAAGGTCACACACCGGGGCCAGCACACAGGAGAGGAGGAAGGAAGAGGAAGGAGAAGGAGGAGAAGAAAAAGAAGAAGAAGAAGGGATAAACAAGAAGAAAGTGGGTGGTGGTGGAT
>NW_020870645.1:649566-654566 GCF_003789085.1 Penaeus vannamei | reverse complement strand
TGAAACCCCAAAACCGGAGTTAAAACAAAAAAAAAGAAAGAAACAAAAAAAAAGAAAAAAAAGGAAGAAAATAAGCTCGAATACGGGCACTTACTAATTAGCGGTGCCCTCTCTCTCCTCTCTCTCCCTCTCTCTCACCCTCTCTTCCCCCTCTCTCCCCCCCCCTTCTCTCCCCTCTCTCTCCCTCATCCTCTCCCTCCCTCCTCGTCCTCCCTGCCCTTCCCTCTTCTCCCTTTCCGATACTCCCTCTTCCCCTCCCGCTCGTGTGCGCCTCATTCATCCCCTCCCTCTCTCCCTCTCTCTCCTGCCTCTTCTCCCTGTCGCTCCCTCCCGTCTCCTCTCTCTTCCTTCCTTCTCCCTGCCTCTTCTTCTCCGCCTCTCCCCTCCCTCTCTCCCTCCTCTCCCTCCTTTCTCTTCCCTCTCTCCCCCCTCTCTCCTCTCCTCTCCTCCCTCTCTCCCTCCCTCCCTCCCCTCTCCCTCTACCTCCCTCTCTCCTCCCATCCCTCCCTCTCTCCCTCCCTCCCTCCCTCTCTCCCTCCTCCCTCCTCCCTCCCTCCCTCCCTCCCTCTCTTTCAACTCATACACCTGATATCAATCACCCAAACCTCAATCTATCAAACTCATCCCTATCTATCTATCCACTCAGTTATCCCCCTCATCCACTTCGCTTTCCAACGAACGAACACCAACAAAAAACACAAGAAAAAAAAAAAAAAAAAAAAATTACCCCACATAACGACCACCAGTATCTGCAAACCACCGGCCGCCGCTTGCAAGAAACGGCATTTGCGCAAACGTGCTTGCTTGCTCTCGGGAATTGCACGCGTCTTTCGTCTAATATAGTTGCTGCAAAAGGAACATGTTGAGACGTGCGAGTCAACATGTACGCATGACACACAAACACACTCGCTTGTATCAATTAACATAAGTGTATGTACGTATGCAAGCATGTATTTATGTTTCGGAATTATGTAGCGAACGTGCGGCCTATATAGCTGTGTATATCTATCTAGTTGTCTGTCTGTTCTTGTCTTTCTATCCATCTATCTACTCCTATTCGTATCTATCTACTTTCCGTCCCTATTATCATTTCATGTGGTGTGCTGTTGTCCGTTGTGTATGTGCTGTGGTCTGTTTGTGTGTTGCGCTGGGTGTGTTGGTGTGCTTGTGCTCGTACACAGTAATGCTGTTATACACATATCTACTCGCGTTATGTGCGTAGTTGTAGCGACTACGCCGGCTCATAGTTACCCTCTATATATGTCTACCTACGACTATCGTACTTACGATTACTAGTGAAAAATTATATATATATAATATAGCAAATATATAATAGATATATGTGTGGTGTGAATGATGAATGTGTGTGTGTGTGTGTGTGTGTGTGTGTGTGTGTGTGTGTGTGTGTGTGTGTGTGTTGTGTGTGTGTGTGTGTTGTGTATATATATATATTATATGATATATATATATATATTATATATATATATATATATGTATATATGTATATATGTATGTATGTATGTATATGTATTGTACATGTATATGTGTACTATATATATATATATATATTATATATAAATATATATAATATAGTATATAATTTATAACATATATATATATATACATATATATATATACTATATATATATATATATATTATATATAAATATATAATATATATATATGTATAATATGTATGTACATGTATAGGTAGAATATATATATATATTATATATATATATAGTATATATATATATCAGGCTCAAACGCTCATGACACGTATTTAAAAACACAGCCACAATACCTATCAGAAAGAGAACGGCACCCAGACACAACGAGAACGTAAGTTTCTTCACAAAGTACAAAGCTCAGTGAACTTGGCGCTTCGGTGGCGGCTGCAGTTCAGATTCCCGGATGTTCTTATCATTTCAGAGGAAGGAGAAAAATAATAATCTAACTGATTTGTGTAACTGATATACACAGACACAGAGAAGCAAGTGCGGTGTGATGATATAGACTTGTTTCATGTACTGATGTGCAGAGAGAGAGGGAGGGAGGGAGGAGGGAGGGAGGGAGAGAGAGAGAGAGAGAGAGAGAGAGAGAGAGAGAGAGAGAGAGAGAAAGAGAAAGAGAAAAGAAAGAGAAAGAGAAAGAGAGAGAGAGAAAGAGAGAGAGAGACAGAGAAGAGAGACAGAAAGAGAGAGAGACAGACAGAGAGAGAGGAGACAGAGAGGAGAGAGAGACAGAGAAAGAGAAGAGAAGAGAGAGAGAGAGAGACAGAGAAAGAGAAAAGAGAGACATAAAGAGAGAGAAGAGAGAGAACAGAGAGAGAGAGAGAGACTATACGGTAGTCCCGGTGGATAAAAATTCATTCATAGAGTCATGTAGATACACAGACGAACAAACACTCTGACATATACATACACCCATCCAGACATCTAAATACTCTTACATACGGAAAACACACATACGTACACATACACACGATCCATGTACACATACACACGATCATACTATACATTACAAACACACGTAAGGAAAATACCCATGTATACACATATCCTCTCTCACATACACATTAATCTCTATCCCTTCCCACGCTTACATACATAGATTTTATACACACATACCTCCCCTCTCCCCACCGCCCCACCCCTCCCCCCATACACTCACATCCCACCCTCTTCCATATACACACACAAACACACACACACCTCCCCCTTAAATAAACCTCCCCACTCCTCTCCCCCCTTCCTCCACCTCCCCTCCCCCACAAACTCCCCTTTACCCACCTCCCTTCCCCCCTTTCCCCATCACCTCCCCTTCCCCTTCCTCCACCATCCCTCCCCCCTTACCCCCACCACCCTTACCCCCCCTTACCCCACCATCCCTCCCCCTTACCCCCACTTCTCCCCCACCATCCCTCCCACCTCCCTTCCCCCCTTCCTCCCATCACCCCTCCCCCTCTCCCCCTTACCCCACCATCCCTCCCCCCCTCCCCCTCAACCCCCTTCCCCCCCAACCACCCACCCCCTTACAAACTCCCCCAACCCACACACCCACACTAACGACAACACGGGGAACAGACGACACGACGCGAGACAACAAACCCATCAACTTAAAATACACCTTTTGGACATAAATACACGGCAAACTTAGTGTTGAGGGCGTGGTGGCCCTTGCAATCAACAGGTAGTGCCAGCCGGGGGGGGGGGGCGGAGGTGCCAGCGGGGGGGGGTTGCCAGGGGGGTATAGGGGGGGGTGGGGGGTAGAGGAGGGTGGGGGGAGGGGGTGAGATTAGGAGGTGTGGTGGGGAAGTGAGGGGAGTGAGGAGGGGTGGGTGGGGAGGGAGTTGAGGAGGGAGGGGAGTGGTGAGTAAGGAGGGTGAGGAGGGAAGTGAGGGGAGGAGAGGGGCAGGGGAGGGAGAGAAGAATAAGGAGGTGAGGAAGGAAGGAGGGAGGTGAGGAGGGAAGGAAGTGAGGAAGGGGAGGTGAGGTGAGGAGGAAGGAGGGGAGAGGAGAGGAGAGTAAGGGAGGTGAGGAGGGAAGGAAGTGTGGGGAAGAGGTGAGGTGGTAAATAGGGGAGAGGAGAGGATGGGGGAGGAGGGAGACGAAGAGAGATATGGATACGGATGGGGTATCATTATCATTATCATTATCGTTGTTATTATCATCATTATCATATCCATTATCATTATCGTTGTTATTATCATCATTATCATTATCGTTGTTATTATCATCATTATCATCACCATCACTATCATTACTATTTTTATCATCATCATCATCAAATCTTCACCGCTTTTGGCATCCCCACCCAAGACAAAATTAGTAACGTGACGTCATGGCATAAAACGGGCCAAGAAAGAGCGAAAAAAAAGAAAAAAAGAAAAAAAAACATAAAGGAAAAAACATAAATAAAGGGAAACCGAACGAGAGGGTAAATAAACAGACAAAATCGAGGAAACAAAAAAAAAGGGAGAGGAAGAAGTGAGGGGATGACACCACGTGACAGAGACAAGAACGAATGAGATGACACACTGCTGACACTGGATGACACATGACAAATCCTGAATGGGGATGCTCGCAGTTCTTATAAATACTCCGGGAGGTGAAAGTGTATACATACACCCTTGACAGATACACAGGCCAATTACCCGGGCACGTACCCTATGGGTCCTCTCCCTTGTCTAGACTAAGGTGACCTAGCCTAGACTAGCTAAATCCTAGCCTATACTAGCTTGTAACCTGGTCTAGACTACTTAGATCCTTGCCTAGACTAGCCCGCAACCTAGCCTAGACTAGCTAAATCCTAGCCTATACTAGATTGCAACCTGGTCTAGACTAGCTAGATCCTTGCCTACGCTAGTCTGTAATCTAGTAAAGACTAGTTAGATCCTAGCCTAGACTAGCTTGTAACCTAGCCTAGACTACTTAGATCCTTGCCTAGACTAGCTAAGGACTAGCTAAATCCTAGACTAGATTGCAACCTGGTCTAGACAAGCTAGATCCTTGCCTACGCTAGTCTGTAATCTAGTCTAGGCTAGTTAGATCCTAGCCTAGACTAGCCTAATCTGTCTAGTTAGATCCTAGCCTAGACTACCTTGTAACCTAGCCTAGACTACCTTGTAACCTAGCCTAGACTAGCTAGATCCAAGCCTACACTAACTTGCGACCTAACCCTAGACTAGCCAAACCCTAGCCTAACCTACCTACACCCTTGCCTATAGCCCCGCCTACACAAGCCAAATCCAACCTAACCTAGTTCATTTCCGAATAAGTAAAATTTCCTTCCTTCCGCTGATGTTATTTGTTATTTACGGGAAATACTTTTGTTTCTTGTGAATCACCAACGCTTTCTTAAGACATTTAGCTCTTCGCTTGCAAGGAAAGGCGGAGATCTTTGGGAAATATGAAATAATTGTCTATTATTACATTAATGGTGGTGATGATGATGCAATGATTAAATCAATAATTATCATAATATTGATAATAATATAA